>JAJHUR010086040.1:0-45609 GCA_027495735.1 Lutjanus campechanus | reverse complement strand
TAAAAAGTCAAATTTTATAATATTTGCAGGAAGGGGCAGAAGATATGAAAAGGATTGTGTAAGGGTGTTGGTGGGGGAAAAAGAAATTTCTCAAGTTTCCGACACTCGTTTTTTAGGCATCTTTGTTGATGAAAAGTTAAATTGGAAAAAGCATATCAATTTTATTCATAATAAGATTGTGAAATCATTGGGCATCATCAGCAAAATACAAGGTTTTGTAAATCCATCTTGTTTACTAACCTTATATTATTCCATGATTTATCCCTATTTGATTTATGGTAATATCGTTTGGGCAAATACATATTCCACCAATCTACATAAATTCTTTTTGCTACAAAAGCGATTCGTAAGACTGGCAACTTTTTCAGACACTGTAGAGGCCTCGGCTCCTCTCTTCAGAAAATTAAATATTCTCTCAGTATATGATATAAATATTCACCAATTATGTGTGTTTATATATCAATATTTGTTTTTGCCTTCTTCCTTGTCATTATCCTTTCGTAACTTTTTTACATTTAATTCTCAAGTTCACTCATACAACACTCGACAGGTTGATCATTTTCATCTTCCTTTTTACAAAACAAAACATGGACAGTTCTCTCTCAGATATCGTGGTGTGCAGATATGGAATGCAAAAGTACATGTTGTCAAGAGTTCATCTACTCTAGAAATTTTTAAAAGGAAATTGGCAATGCATTTAATTCATGATGTATGATCTTTTCCCTTCTTCGTAACATGGTGTTTTGTCTAGTATTTTGTATTTTGTATTTTATTTTATTTCTTTCCATTACTGTTTTTTCTGGGTTTCTATCTTCTTATTTTTTCTTTCATGCCTTTTTCTTTGCTCATTGTATGAGCTTCTGGTAATCATTATTTTTCTTAAATTATGTGAATGCTGTTTTGATTAGTATAATGGTGTTTATTGTTTTTTGTTTTTTCTTAAAAGCAGGGGAGGTCCTTAGTATAAGCCTGCGGCCTCATGACCTCTCCTGACACATTTGTATAGTTCTTTTTTTCTTTTTTTTTCTGCATTTAGGTATTTTATGTGTGCAAATAAATAAATAAAAATAAATTTAAAAAAAATAAAATAAAAAAATAAAACCACCACACCCAACAACACTTAATGAAAAAGTAGCTGTTTCAACACAAAAATCTGAAAAAGAATCTAAAGAACCAACACAATACAGAATTCAAGGAGTTTGCTAATGTTTACCCTCTTTTCTTGGTTGCACCATCATTATAAGCGAGAGACAACATCATCCACTAATGACTGTGACAAGCCGTGAAGTCCTGACCAATTTAAACTGCCTGGATAAACGCTTCGGCCTGTGTCTCTCTTTGCCACTGTCTATAAATTTATTTAACTGTCCATGGGAAACTGACACTCACAGGTTGCACCTGTAGACAGCAGACACTGTCCAATAAGTCCTGCTAGTCATTAACCAGTTGAATGCCTTGGCTGATTAATCCAGTACAGTACACCCAATGACACTCTTTGGGGTTCACATCAAGGTAAACACTCTACTTTGTTACAGTTATACTTGTCCCTCCTAAACAATGGCAGGTAGGAATTAATTAGCTCTTAGGCAAGGGGGACACGAATAAGCAACTTAAACACAAGTAAATGTGTAATTAAAATAATAGTTAAAATGCTGTAAATGATAATGAAATGGCTATCATATTTATGCAAGTATGTATGTTTGTAACAGTAAACTTAATTCTGCAAGTCCATAATAATTTTAGTGGGATTATTCCTACTGGAATATACAGTACAATATACACAGTAATCTGCTCAGCTCAATAAGGACCAAGAGATTACCACAGTAACTTAATACAAATAACCCAAAATGTATGTGGACAGTAAACATGGCTACACTAGCAGCAGGAAACAACAACAACAGTTTGTTACGTTGAAAAAATGGATAAATCAGATTAAAATAAAACATGTTTTTTAAGTCATTGTAAGAACTGTACTTGCATCATTAAGGACTTAGACTGGTACTCAGTATTGGCAAGTACTCAAATGTAAGTACTTGTACTTGGTTTGAAAAAAAGTGGTATCAGTGCATCTCTAGAAATGACCCTTGTGATGATCCTACTTGTGGCCACTGTTAAAAGAAACACAGAGGCGAAGAAATGCAGACCGTGGTCTCTGGTGTCCAAGTCATCAATCATAAATCCTGACCTCCGACCTATGATGTTCATAGAAAGGCCACTCCTCAGTCCCTGTCCCTTCTTGCTATGAGGTGACAGTGGTTTGTCCTTTGCTGTTATGACTTCATATATGTGCCTTCATAGCCCAGATGTCCATAATCGTCATTCATAGAGCCGTCTTCCTTCTTTGAGTTGAATAAAATGAATGAGGTTAAGGGAACGAGTGTTCGGTGGGTAATGGGTAGTTTTAGCTTGAAAAACAGAGCACTGGCCAGGAAATAAAAGCTTTTAAAAATCCAGAAAAGTCAGCACTGGCAAAGTAATCATTAAGTCACTGGTATTGATCAACAATTCTGTCAAACCCCTGCACAGATATTTTCAGTCATTTTGCAGTCCAGGGCAGCACAAATCATTTTAATTGCCCCTTTAACTGTTAAGGTTTAATTTCATTTAAGTGGTGGAAATCATTAAAGGTTTTTGAAAGGAAATGACATTGTGATACATCTTTGTGAACATGTTCTTTTATCCAAGAACACAAAAATAGCTATTCCAGGGACCAAAGACAAATTCTGACATGATGCCCCGCTAATGAGTCATAAAAACACAATAACTCTAATAAAGCTGCCATCAAAGAGCTTTTTAGCTGCAGGAGGCAGACGCTATAATGTAAACACCTAATTGAAAATGATATTTGCTGACATATCTTGATCACAATTACACACACTGCTACAAAGGTTTAGCTTAGGTTAGGTTGAACAGCAAACAGCAGCATTTAA
This sequence comes from Lutjanus campechanus, assembly GCA_027495735.1. NCBI lineage: Eukaryota > Metazoa > Chordata > Actinopteri > Lutjaniformes > Lutjanidae > Lutjanus > Lutjanus campechanus. The sequence continues at coordinate 42,679 of JAJHUR010086040.1, read as the reverse complement.
CAGCTACAAAAGAGGTCAAACAACATGAGTTTTCATATTCTTAAAACCTAAGAACCCAGTAGGAATGAATTTAATCATTTTCAGGCCAAAAGAACTCTATCTCGAGAAAAAAATTGTCTGAAAAGCTTTAAAAACATCTAGGTTTCATATAATTCCTTATAAGTTCTTTAACCCTCTGTTACACCTTGACACATTTATGTGTTTTTTGAATTTTATTTTTAACATATCTCATCCATTTCTTGTGCAAATAGCTTATAATTGCATCAGGTTGTGTATTTTTGTGAGTTCTAACTTTTTCTAATGGATTTTTTATTTTTAACCCATTGTCAACAACGTAAACAAAAAGTATAGCACTCCCACACCTTCGCACAAAAATGTGCGCATTGAAACCCATTCAAACCACTATTTTTGATCCTGCTCTAAAAAAAAGCATAATGCAAATTCTTATTTCTTGGTTTCATTTAAGGCCTAACAAATTTTGTGATTTGAGCGATTTACTTGTCTATGACGTCATTTACTATATATGGCACAGGGGTAAAATAAACGTGTTTTCCAATAAAAGGTACTGGCACTATATGCTCCCCACACAAGGTCTGAGGTGATAAGAAAAAAAAAATGGAAATAATAATTATTCATAATGTTTTTATGCCTTGAATTTTCATGCGCACATTTATGTGTGAAGGTGTTTTAGTGCTATATTTTTGACACTTTTTGACACTGCAAAAAAAATAACAATGCAAAAAAATCAATGTTGCTGCCAATCTTTCACATATACCAGGCTGCCATAATAAAACCAAAAACATTCAAGTTTGCATCAATTGTAATGAAAAGAAATCAAATAAACTGTTTTTTAGACCAAAAAATGGGGTCGCATCATGACAAAAACCCGGCAATTAAAGGGTTAAAAATAAATAAATAAAATAATACTATTTGATATGTATGGTTAGGGCAGAAGTTGCTTTACAAAATTTAAAAAAAAAAGATAATTCATAATTTTTTTATAGCTTGAATTTTCATGCACACATTTATGTGCGAAGGTGGTTAGTGTAAATTTTTTGAAGGTGTATCAGAGGGTTAAACAGCAAGCTGTGTTTATTTGTGTAACACCTTTAAGGAACAAAGCAATTCAAAGTGATTTACAAAGACAGGATGGCATTAAAGGGATATCTCACCCAAAACTGAAAATTCAGTCATTACCTGCTCATCCTCATGCTAGTGGAGGGTCGGGTTTACTTTGTTAGTCTGCACAACACTGCTGGAGTTTCACAGGAAAACATTGTTGGAGAATCTCCCAAACAATGTAAGTGAATGTGACCAGTTTTCAACCATAAAAACAACTAGAAGAAAACATACAATGCCTCCATACTGCTTGTCAGGCATAATCTAGGTTTCCTAAAGCCCCAACATGCCATTTGGACACCATCATACCTGACGCACCCAGTTCAGATGGTGTGCATGTGAACGTGGCTCAAAGCTAAGGATCTACAGTGAAGATTTAGGCTAAAAACATGGTGTACATGGTGCCCTTCAATTGGCATGTTAGGCTTTGGAAGACTTGGATTACACCAGCTGAGCAGTACGGTAGTTTTTCCATTTGAAAAGTGGTCACCATTTACTTCCATTTGTGGCATGCAGCGGTAGATTAAAGGTGTTGCGACAACGCCACCCAGGGGAGTTTCACCCCTGGGAAATTATATTTGGTGTTATATATATAAATTATGTAAATTACCCAACAATTGTTAAGGCACACAGAGGTTCAATATCACCAGGGCAAGAGCCGTATTCCAATCAACAATAATTTTATTTAATCAAAAAAAGAAAGACATCAATTAACAATAACTATTTAAAATGTCAAGGCCACCAGGGTTTAAGGGCTAAGGCAGGTACTGCTAAACAAAGAATAAGAGGACGGGTTGGCTTACCATGGCGGCAGGGGATAAACTCAAATAGAAAGAGGGGAAGGGTCCTACACTAATCCAACACCCGTGACACAGCACACCAACGAAAAAGGGGAATTTGTGAGACACCACCACCAGGGGACTGGACTGCCGCTGAGGCTCGCCGTACCTGTCCGGGGAAACAGAGGAAAAAAAAACCAATTAGTAACCCGCCGTGAAGGACTAGCAACCCCTGGTGACCGGACAACTAAAATACGGTCACCCCTAAAACTCATTCACACACACACGCTCATTCATTCCCCAGACCATTCGTTAAAATGTAAAACAAACTAGGCAAAAGAAACTCCAAATCAACATGTAGAGTTAATACATTTAACAGTAAATTAACAAAAGTAAATTAACAGAAAATACGTAAATTAACCCAAAGCAAACAACCAATTATATACATTAAAATGCAATTACAGGGCACTAAGAATGGCTGCAGGTTATGGCTTCCACTAATTAAAGTCTGTTGTGGTTATGGGTATGGTGGTACGGACAAAAATGCTCTGGTCACCGCCAGAGCCTCCAGAGGGAGGGGAACCACCCAATTAGACAGCCCAATGCAGCCACTAATCAGACGGAGCAGATAACGTGGAGCCTAGGGCATAGAGCGTAGAGCCGACAAACGTAGCCCAGCACGTAGAGAGTGGAGCGTATAGCCGTAACAGGTAGAGCCAAACAGGTAGAGGTAGAAGTAGAAGTAGAAGTAGAACCAAAACAGCAGTTCATCCAAGGGGAGCGGCGGCCGATGACGGGCCACACACTTAGCTGCAGCCGTTTAGCCGAGACGCAGCAGAGCAGCAAGCAGGTGGAGGAGAGCCACCAAACGCCGCAGCGCAATCACACATGCAGACACGGATGCGACTCACAGCACGCCGAGCGGAGCGACCCGTCTCCCAGCGTCTCAGCAATCAGCTGCACAAATAGACACGCCGTGCATCTCGGCATTAACACGCCACAGATCCGTCACGCCAGGCTGCAGCCACCTCAACGGGGGAATCTCTGAGCGGAAGGAAGAGAGGAGGCGAGGCCGCCCACCTGTATATATAGACGCGCCAGGTGCCACACCCTGCAACCCCAGTGCCGCTGGACTTGGCACAGCGCCATGCCGTGACCAGGAGGGAGAAGCCACCCGGCTACACATTGTTTGGGACATTCTGCAACACTGTTGTCCTGTGAAACTCCATTAGTGTTTTGTGAACTTAAAAATGAAACCCGACCCTCAATCGGCAGGAGGGTTAGTAGATAATGACAGAATTTTCATTTTTGGGTGAACTGTTCCTTTAAGAAAAGATATAAAAGAAACAAAAAAGCCATAAAATAGATGACATAAAAAAGACCTACATAAATAGGATTTTAAACAAGACAAAATGAATTGGAGGATGAAATATAAGACAGATTCATGAGACAATAAATATTACAGTGCTGTTACAGTGCCGTGCAAGATAAATAAATACCTTTTCTGTTTAAACAGAAAAGCTTTAAGCCCCAATTTAAAAGAACTGAGAGCTGGAGCAGGATTTTCTGAGAGTTTGTTCCAGATGTGTGACGCATACAGATGAACTGAGGTACTACAATCAGAATGTTGCTTCTCCATATACAAGGCTGGATTACCAGTCACAAAACATGTTTTGAGCCAGGAGCTTTTGAATTCCAAGGTTCTTCCTGTGGCATGTGGCATTATGTATGAGTCAGAGAATTTGCACCACTGATTTACAATATTGGTCATGCATCAGGATGTAATCTGTCTTGTAGAGTGGGCCCATGTAAAAATCAAGTTTTAAGACTTTTATTAGTTTAGATTACATTGTGCTAACATTGTGCTAATTCTTACTAACTAAATAAAGTTGTGTTTCATCACATTGCCACAAACTGATTAACAGAAAACCTGAACGCAGACGGTGTTCTCATATAGGACTCCTGGGATCTACAGGGGTTCATCACCTAATTTCTGCTTTAATCTCTGTCATGGTTTGGGGTGTTAGCGTTTTGTTTTTTTATTTTGTAATTGTCTTCCCTCTTGTTTCTGATATTTACTTCCCATCTTTGTCTGTTTTCCCACCCTTCTGGGTTATTATTGTTTTCACCTGTTCTTGATTGTTTACACCTGCCTGTCATCAGCCTCCCAGTATATTAGTCCTGTGTCTGTTCCCTCTTTGGTTGCTAGTTTGTCTTCATTAGTTTGAGGTCAAGCCTTCTCGTGTTTCCCTGTGTTTTTTCGGACCGTTTTGATTTCATGCACCTTGCTCTCCTTTTTTTTGATATATTTACCTTGCCTGCTCAGTAAGTTTTTATATTTCAGAAGTTTGAGTATACTGAAGTGGAAGGTGTTACCTTTAAAACCCAATAGGTCTACAGCATTTAGCTTTACTCTTACCTATCAAGTTCAAATGTAATGACAATACCACAGAAATTAATCTTTACATGTTGTTTCTAAGGGCATATCTAGGTATTTTCTAGGGGAAAAAAAGGCAATCTGGAGTTCCCCAGAAAACCCTGCTTCAGATTAACTGAAGCAAAAGTACTTGGGGTGCAACAGATTCCAAAACTCACAGTTTTGAGTTATGGATTGGATCATTTTTTTGGATCAGCAAAAAAAAGGTGGGATTAAAGTTAAATTATTTGAAAATGCACTTGGCTTTGATGTAGCATCTTCTTCTATAGTCTTACAATCTTATTCATTTAGCAGATGCTTTTATCCAAAGCAACATTCATCACCAATAATAATAATAATAATAATAATAATAATGATAATATGCTATATAATAATACTATATGGTACCCTACCATATCATACTATAATACACATAATTATACACTGTACAATATAATACACTACTACACTCTGTAGTCTCACTCAATCTCCCTCCCACAGCACTATATGATTGGTTAGATGTTACGAGAATAAGACAATCAACACTGACTCCTGAGCCACAGACAGAGAAGAGACTGCAGCTGCTCGGCTGTGAAAAGAAGTTACGACAACAGATATAACTGAAGCTACAACAAGCATCACAATTTTATGATCTATTTCTATGAGGACCAACATGCCCAGTTTTCTAGTTACACCACAGAGAAAGCCTGAAGTCATGGTTGGGATTTCACTCGATAGAGATAAAAGAAATGGTATTTAAATCAGTCTTCCTCTAAAAACAAACCTAACAAAAACAAAACAAAACAAACAAACAAAAAAAACAACATCAAAGAAACTCCAGTTTCCCAGAATCATGGGTGGTGATCCATATGGACATATTGTAATTGTTCGTTTGTGGTGTGCTTTTGTGATTGTATCTCAAAATGGTTGGCATTGATCAAACTCTTTTTAAGCTCTCTAATAGTATGTCGCATGAGTGCACATGTTTACAAAGTTGCTTTGTTCTTTGACCCCCGACCACAAGGGCCGTTAAAGTGCAAGGGGAGGTGGGTTTAAAGACCCATAACCGCTAGAATAGTGTCTCCAATATCAGATGAACTCTAAATCGACCCTGTCACCCAACCTCTGGTAAGACAGCAAACAAATCACTTCCCAAAATGTTGAGGTAACAAAGTGTTACACAACTTCTTCCCGAGCCCCCTCTGCAATGGACTTTAAAAAGAACTGTGAACAAACAACCTGTGAAAACGGGCTAAATTGTTGCTCAGCAAAGATGCAGAACATGCAATCTCTGTTTCATTTCAGAGGATGTCATTGTGACAGTTTTACCACCAAATTACTTTCCCACCACTTTCTCTCTCACAAAGTCATATCTGACAGCTTACAAAGTCCAACTTCAAAAAGGCGTCCACAAAAAGTCAGGAGCTACTGTGGGTTGCCTTGTTTTGCTTATAATGAAACAAGCAGACAGTGCAGAGGATACTCCGGGAGTTGTTGGTGAAGTCAATGTAACTGCTAACTTCCTTGATCACAGCTCCTCTTCTCTTCCTTTCCAATGCGCTCCTCAGTGTCCAATTCACGGAGAGAATCTTATGCCCTTTTGTCCCCTGCGGCCTTCTGCATAGCTCATTTATGAAGTCTGGAAATATCTGCCAACTCGGCTTTCCCACCAACCTCTCCCTAAAATAGCCACAGAGTCGAGCTTGGAGGGCCTTCATCTCGTTGTGCAGCAACATAACCAGGTCATGTCTGTCCTCTTTAGAAGAAGAACAGGCAATTTAGAACCCAGGGGTGGATGTCAACAACAAGCTCGGTCAGGTACACGGACAATGTTTGCCGATTGAGAGATGCCCTTTAATGGTGCTCCTGACATTCAAATGAAGGAAACAGAAGGCACAGATGGAATGAATATGGCAGGGAAGACAAATGAGGACTTAAAAAACCTTGAAATTATGAAAAGTGGGATGTAGAAAAATAAAAAAAGTGAAAGTAATTTATAGAGAGAGCAGAACAAAGTGAAGTAAAATGTTCTTCTTTGCCACAGGCTGCAGATACCATGAACATTGTGATAATCCCAACTGTACAAGACTTTTTGATTTATTGTGGAATATTATCAGTAAAGTCACAGTGAATTTGCTGGTTGTTAGACATTCATCCTTCTAATACTTCTCAGAGTAACCTCCATGTATTTGCTGCTCATTCAGCCCATCTATGGAATTCATAAACTGCTCAATATTCCAGTGCAATTTTAACATCATAATTCAAATTTGCTGCATAGTAATCTGCCTTGAGAGGAAAATAAATCACATTCGGCCTCCTTACAGCAATACATAAGTCTGTATGGGTTCTTTATTCATGCCAGTCTGTCACTACACATGAGCATGGCTACACAGCATGAAACTAGAAGTCTGATAAATGACAGAATGTTGTGTTCCACATCAATAATTGCCATCTCCAGTCAGTATCAAGTCTTCACACTGGATGCATCTGCATGTGTGGAGTCACCTAGCTGGCTACTGGCCACAGTCCAGTTAAAGTCTCTTTTTTTTTTTTTTGGTTTAACTTATGTGCATGAAATTTTGATAACCTCATGTCTGAGCTCTTCTCTTGACAGTAATGGAGCCTGCATGTGGTCATTCCCTCACAGTTTAACAATTAACAAGACTACAGCCAACAAGAAGTCTACAGCCATGCTAGCACCTTTCTGGGGTTATATATAGGCATAATGGTGCTTTGAGTTAAATACTCACTTCAGCCTACCATCTTAGTTTAGAATGTTTTTCACATTAATGAGCAGTAAGTGCAGGCACAGGAATGTCATTAGTTTTGTAGGTGTTCAGTCATAACACTTTTTTTCTTTTCTTTTCTTTTCTAATCACAGATATCTGCATATCAATGTAGATGAATTTTAAAAAGCCAATGAAAAACCTAAATTGTCTTCAGAACCAATGGGTTCCAAGATTACATTTCGGCTAATGTGCCCTGCCTCTTTTGCTGTCCACACAGACTGTTTACCTGCATGCAACCAAAGCCCGCTCAAACATCATTTGTCAATAATACGCTGACTACAAACAAAGTACAAACACAAACCAGAACGCCTCCGATACCATAATACTGTCACTTACCTACAGATCCTGCATTCATGAGCAGAATCTGTTTATAGAGATTAATCAATGGTGAAGATTGATATGGGAAACAAGGGGAGAGAAAGACATGTGCCATGCAACAAAGGCCTCTGGCTAGAACTGAACCATTACTGTTTACCTGCTAAAATGCTCCTGCAGTTTGAAAGTTTGACCTGATTATGTCTAGAAGAAAAGTCAGACGATTAAATGAATCTCTAATGCAAATTTAATGACAATTCCAATATTTGTTGACAATCAAAATTGTCAGCTTGCTGTTGTTGTACTTCAAGAAAAGACAAGGGCCACTAAAGTCGGTATGACTCCTGCAGGGGGCATAAATGTATCAAATGTGGTGCAATCCAGTAGAGGTTCAGATAATTCACTGGACCATTTAAAAACTTTGACCTTCTGACCTTGAGCTGGCGGTGCAGGACAAAAAGGGAATCAATAAAGTCATCAGGGCTCATCATCTGAGGACCTTTTAATGTGTGACTAATTTCATGCCAATCCATGCAATAGTTGTTCAGATATGTCACCATCATGGTGATGATAAATGAGTCAGCGATGACTAGAATCAAGCGGATTAATCTTACAGTATGAAGAACATGTGTGTCTGTACAAAGTTGACTATTTCTATCAGTGGGAATGATCCATTTTATCCTTAATACTACTCATACTGCCATTATTAATGATACTACTGATAATATTAGTATGCAATGCTTTCTGAAATGTTTGTTTCAATCAAAATGTATTGTCAAAATCTACAAAGATGGCAAAATCAAAGTAGAATTAATTCAAACATTTAAATTACTTAATATCATGAGTAATCCATATTTCATTCCAACTAATATCACAAGATCATCCTATTCTATGATTTATAAAAACTCCAACACATATGATCTAAAACCAGGTTCCTCAGTAACTAAATTAAGAACGTTTGTAATAGAATGAATCTATGAGGTCAGTATTGCTCAGCAGGTTAGACCTCATATGTCCTCTGCTGAAAGAGAGCAAAGCTCATCTAAACAGACCTGCTCTCAGGGGATCTTCCCTATGTCAATAAAGATAAGAAGAAATTAGAAACATGTATTCAACAAAATGTTGACACAAGTACTTATTATGAACTCTGCTCACAAAAACAAATGGCAGGATGTGAGAGTCATTTCACACAGCAATCAAAACCCTTCAAATATTTGTCTACAAAGTACGGAAAGGCACTTAAACACAAGAGAGTAAGGCTGTGACTCTCCTCGCAGTCCTTGCAATGGTTCGACAGCTCGCAGTTAGACATTCAGTTATGTAAAACTGTAAATCCAGCCAGTCTCGATTTTGCTTTTTGCTGCTTTGCAAAGATACACACACATACACACACAGCGACTCAAGTGCCTCAAATCAAATTGTTTCTCTCCTTCAGCATGTTAAGCAGATCAGATGACTTTAGTGCAGTGTGATACAGAATCTCATTTTTAGCAGTGCTTACCGTGTGGCCAGGCGGATGACAGTGTTGGTTGGTCTGTTAGTGTCAAGGCTGAACAACCAACTGGGCAAAGCAGGCAAAAAAGTTTGCTTGGTAATACACACCACTGACTAACAAATTGCATTGGTGAGGGCCCCATATTACATGAGGCCCCTTCTAGTCTAGTTATTATACCTTTAACAGTGCCATTGATAGACGTGTGGACTCAACTTGGACTAGACTCAACAAAAAAAGAGTAAAAACTGTCATTTAAAACGTGTGCCATGAATCAATTAATTTCCCTTCATTTTGTGAATCGTGAATCGAAACAATGCTCTTCATCCCAGCAAGTCAGCACTTAATTCCCCAGATCTTTTCCAGACCCCTCTATGTTTGAAACAAACCACAACATCCAATCAGAGAACCATGAAAATCTAATGCTACATTATGGGACTCCAGTTAGAAAAAAAAAAAGATACCACAGATAATTCCATTACACAAAAATAAATGAAAATTGATTTGCAGTGCGAGATATGCAGGTTGAAAATTACAGATGAAGATACAACTGGTAAAATGGCATTGTATTTGGTGAAGAGCACATTATGACTTGTTTAGGACTCAGTCAGTCTTGACTTTGGACTTGACATGAGACTTAAGTGCAAAGACTTGAGATTTACTTCTGACTTGCAAAACAATAACTTGGTCCTACCTCTGGCAGTTGATCACAAATCAACTCAGAGATAAAGGCTGAAGGGAACCGAATACACCACAGCTGATTTTTGGCTTCAGAGTGGGTTAATGCAGCTCTGGTTGGTCTGCCAGAAATATTGCCATGAAAGTTGGTACATTATGTTCTTCAGAGGATGAATCAAAATGACTTTGATTTACCCTGCAACTTTGCATCTGGTGCCACTAACAGTTCAGAATTTATATTGGTTGAAACACAGGCAAAGTGATAATTGACATGCCTCATGCCATTTGACACCTCAATTTAGTGCACTGCAGGCATCAAATTTGAAATGCCACTGTACAGTATTTATACATAGGCAGGCACAAGTGTGTATGTTTTACATATACCCTCCACTGATTCTCAATACATTTCTTTTTGACTAGCCTATAATGTTAGATAAAGTGGGAGGGCAACTGTTGGTTGCATGCTGCTGCTGTTGTTAGTTGGTTGGCAGTAGAACACCGGTAAAGCCATCTCATTTCATTTTTTATCTTTTCTTCCAGGTAGGTGAAGTCACATAAAGCGCAGATAATCCTTACCTTTTTATTCCTTTTGGCTCTCTCCAAACAAGCTGCGGCTGCAGAAAAAAAACAGCTTTGATCACTAGTCCTCATTTGATGCTCCAAATTTTAAACAAGGTCAGAGTAGTGGTGTCAAGGCAGTTTGACGTGATGCATAATGCTTTTGGTGTGCGTTCGATCATTTAAAACAATGGGTGTACTTCAAAATGTGCTTTAGATGCTATCGTTCGGGCCTCTCAGTTCACGACAGAATACCAAGTAATTGATGCGTTTCATGGCATTTCCTTCAGTGAAATCACAGCATGGTTCAAAGCAGGCCTTTCCTAGATGTGGTAGACTTGACCACAGTTTTACAGATTACTGTACTAATCAAAGCACACTGGTCTACAGATGTCAGTAAACACATAAATGCTGAACCCAGAAATACAAATTCCAGTACCAGCAAGATTTCTTACAGTTGACTGCACCAAGATGATAAAAAAAAAGTTCTCGAAGACCAGATACCATCTTATGCAGTGCCCCTGCAAACCTACATATTCATGCTGAGCACTTGAGCGACTCTCACAGTGTAAAACCATCCTCGAGCAGTCTGGGAGGACTCAGTCAGTGACTCTTGGACTCAATAAAACATATCCCCTCAGAGGTTAACACAAGCCACCATGGCGCAACATCATGGCTTATGCAGATGTGGCTAATTACAACACATGTGAGTCACGTAATGCCCATGTTGAGGTGAATAAGGTGCCTCCAAGTTATCTCAACCTGTACTGTTACTAATAATATACAATATTTTAAGTTAACTCAAGCAGATTAGATTCCTACAATGGTGGTTAATGGTGGGTGTTATACCTGTCAGATAAAACATTGCCTGCCATGGTTGGGCAGGTAAAATGTTTGCAAAGGCTCACTGCTCACTCTTTGATGCTTGTTATATTTTACGTCTGTGGATGAAAAGAACTTCATTTTTGATGTGTGCAACACTGGTACTTTTGCTGTCAGACATTGTGGTGTACATAGTGATTAATAATGGATGTCAAGGGTGCAGTTAGGAGGTTTTGATCCCTCTTTCCTCTCACTGTGTGTACATGCATGTTTGTGTATGAATAAACAAGAGAGAAAGGGAGGTGAAAAACTCTGTCCCCATATTCCTGGAAAAGCAACATATCCCATCATTCATTATATGGTGAAATAAATGAAAACACAAAACAAAACATTATTTTTCTCTGACTGAACCCCAAAAGAGCAGGATAAAACTGCACGCTCCTTTGGCGCCTCATTTCTTTTAATAAATAATTAACACAGCTCTGAATCGATGTTTTCACTCGAAGAGAGGATGAATTCTAAATAAACCTTCAGTACATTTTTATATTGTTGAATCCAGTGATAAATTGAACAATTGTTGTAAACAAACATCTCCATTCCCAGCTATGAAAGTTGATTTAATCATTTGCATTTTCGTATTTTGTCAGTTTTATTGTTTCTGGCTTGCTTGTCTCCTGTTGTGTTATATTTTAATCATATGTTGACAAGGACAACTTGAAACTTATTTTTTCAGATTTTTTTCCCCTGCATAAAACAAATTGAAGTGTCATTGCAGAATCAGTTGTTTGATGTTTAGTTTTATAAAATATTAAGGCATCAAATCTGGCAGTGGTATGATCCATCTCAGCACGGGAAATTAATTTGATTATTTACCACAGCTGTCAGCTTCAATGAAGTGCATGTCTGGTTGAAATGTCAAGCTCATCAACAGAATGCGTGCATCAGCGATATCTTACCTACCAGCAGCTCTAATCCTTGTCTTCACCAAATTATTCGAACAGATGACAGCAGTGTGGGCAGGAGGTTAATGTCTGGCACGTTCATTTGTTTCTTTCTACATGGCTGGATGAGAGTGGTGTGCAAAGACCAACACGCCAAAGACGTAGTTTCACATTCATTAACAAATCATGGACCTGGAGGTTTGAGCACCTCCTCCTGGGGCTGGACGAAACCTCAAAAGGTGTGCAGATCATCTCTGTGCTACACTTCAACAAGCAGAAGCACTAGAATTGGGAAGGATTATCTCGCTCAAAGAAATTCACCAGCTGTCAGTGACAAAGTGGACAAACTTCCTGAATATGGAGCATCATTAACATTCAACTGGAGTTGTCCATAAATTAATCAAGTGGCTGGAAAGAATATTCGTGCCTTTTAACTCTGTTTTTGGTCTCTACCAGCTTCTGATTGAAATATCTGTGTCTTTAGCCACTAAATGCTCCACTGTTTCCACCAGCTAATTGCTAACTTTGTCTGCATGCCACCAACATTTTCTAACTGTTAACTCATCATATAGTTAAAAGTAACATGTACCCCTAGTGTCAATTTTGCATGTGGTCGAGTTAGCAATATTAAATATGCAATGGCTGTGTGGGCTTTCAAAATAAAGCTTGCTGAGCAACATTTCACATTTTATGAATTTTGGATTTACTTGAAAGGATGAGGGAAGTTGGCCTTTGTTGCCATGGTAACAAGGGTCAGGTGTCCTGTCTTCGCCATTGTCAGATGACCTTCATCATCATGATATCAATAATTACATGGTTAACCTTGTGCAAAGGGCCACAGTTCCGTTAGATTCAGGCAACAAAACTTTGCTAGGTTACATTACTTATATGAGCATTAGTTATGCCACCTACATATGTTACATAAGTTAAAACAAAAGTCATTTTTGACTATTGGTTTCACATGGGACATGAACCCTAATCTCCTGGGTGAAAATCCTGTATTTGTTTGACTCATCGATCCGTCCTACCTCAATATGCGGACTTTCTCTATGTCACCTGACTTTGACAGCACATCGAAGCAGGATGCTAGAGGAGTAGGCATCATACTTTGGAGATTAGAGCCACTGACAAAACTTCTGTATTCAAAGTGTTGTGAGTGAAAACAGAGTGGTGACCAGAATATCACTTTAGTAACATGTGATGCATGGCACAAATGTTCAGGATTTAAAGACTGAAATCAAAGTTATTTTGTCTTTTGTGCAGAGTATTAATAATGTGAAGTCAAACATAACAGATGATGTAATTGCCCAGAATACTTAATTATTGGCCCATCCAATGAAAATAGTCCCTCACAAGCATCAAGCTTAAAGTGATTAAAGTGTAACACTGTTTGATTAATGATATTATTACTTAACTTCCTTCTGTCTAATATCTAATTCAGTTTAATCCAAATTAGCTGCAGCCAGGTGCTAATTAAACTTTTTGTTTGTTTTATATTTTTGTTTTTAAATGTGCCAAATGTGTGATTCTTAAATCAATGAATTAAACGTCAATTTGTATCACTGAATCTTGAAAAAAAGTTTTTTTTTAAATGAAACATAGTGTTCTCTATTGTAGCTTGTTTTACCAGTAAATTATTCATTTTTTAGATTTCCTGTCTAACTGAGACATAAAATAAAAATTTTTTTGTTTGTTTTGTTTTTTTTACAAGATATTTAATCTCTTATCTCCAATTCTGTTAAATTTAAACCTTGGCAAGCACAGAACAATTTTCAGTATACTGCAGTGAAAATTGGAACTTGAAAGCACACTTGAAAAAACCTTTAATTCAAACAAAACTAGAGACGAGTTATCATGGTAACACAGTGGCTAACCCGGCACTTAATTTAACTGGAGCAATCCCACTTCATACCAGGGATTATTTTTGGAAATGAACAGATTGATTTGTTATATATGTTCCAGTATACATTGTGACCTACAGAACAAGAGGGCATTGGGAAGCCTTATTTTCAGCACATGCCAGATACATTTTGTATAATCCCACACAAATGTGGGTATATTTTCCTGGATGTGTTCCTGCAGAAGCCTCATTGTTGGCAGATCTGACGGCCTCTGGATGATGCTTGAGGGAAGGTGGTGGTGGCGGTGTTGTGGAGCGGTGGGGGAGTGTTTCTTGTTTTGTACATGGCTTACTAAAGTGGTGCACATTGAACAGATGCTGAACTGAGATTAGTTGAGGAGGCTAGCTTTGCTGAATGCAATTACATGTCAACATTCCCTGATTAGGTTTTCAGGGAGACAGCGCATTCCTGATGCAGAGGAGGGTGGGTAAGAAAGCTGACACTCACTTGTCATCCCATTACAGTTGCAAATAAATGCCATTGTTTGCATCTGTATCTGTTCAACCAACAAAATTATCTGTGTCTGTATCTGTATTTGAATAGAAGACCAGAAGCTGCTTTGGTTTATAATGAAAGTCACATTAAAAGGGGCACATGTTGTATTTTCTAACCTAATATTCATTGGCAAAAGAATTGTTGTGCCAATGCATTTAATTTAATATTGGCATGTAAATGATTATGAAATATATTTGAATGTACTGTACCTACTGCTACTTACTTTAGCTAAATTAAAGGCGCTAAATACAACAATTAGTATCATTAGATGTCAGTAAACAACTATTTGCAATATAACGATGTAGTGGAATTTTGGCATCCTGATGTTACACTTCCTATATTTTTGTTGTTATTCAGTCTCCTCTTTAGCTGGAACAGCCACGTGTGCATGTTCTTGCATGTGCACACATATGTTTGTTCATGTGGGTCCCTCTCAGTCTTCCCTGCATCTGTCTTCAACATGGTGAGTAACTTTCTAATATTACAGCTAAAAAATCGACTAAAACATGGTTCTGAAAGGCGAGGTGAGGAAGAGGCTGTGGAGTATCAGGATCTTGAACCATTTCTGATCAACACTGCTTAGTTTGACAGTTTGATGTGAGTTTTAGGGGTATCCATTGGAAATGGTTGTGTCTGGAAGAGAACCCTAGATTTGTTAAACTCTCGCAAAATGGTGGCCCCCTGGTTACAGTCCTTATCATTTTGCAATTAAACAGTCACCAAAATGAGTTTCTGAAAAAAAATATAGGCCGAATTAGCCAATGTATTAACATAATCTAGATCCAGATTTGATCAGTGTTGTCTAGTTTGAACTCAGTTTTGTGATCAGGGTGCGTTTGAATGACTTTACTTTTCTGCGACCTCAAGCGCAAATGTCGTATACAGCACTTTTAAGTTTTATGAACTGCCCGAAGCCACCACCATCTCCCCTTTAACTGGCAACATTGAAAAAAATGTTTTATAAATCAAAAGATTCTATTCTGCATCGGAAATAGAGACTCTCCAGTAAATATGTACAAATATATAAAAATATCATTCAGTAGAAGGGAATAATCTTGGTGCATTAAACCAGTGATTGATTAAGGGAGATGCAACCTTATTTAACTATGCTGAAGTAATCATAGAGCTGACTTTTTCTGAATCATAATGAGCCATAATAATGACAGAAGAAATATCCATTTCCATCATATTATTTGTGCTTTCCTGAATATATTGAGAATATTGAGATTTAGGCACATCCCTACTCCCAACTACTCTGCCTTCTTGGATGGTCGGTCACTGCAGGATACACAGCTGCCAGGACACATCTGTATTTGTTCCCCAAATTGTTCATAAAGTCCTCAAAGAAAAAAAAAAAAAGGTGGAGAAAAGTAAACATCATCCTCGGAGAAATCTCTCTAATGTTACAAAGATCATTAGGATTACTTAATGGCTAATGTCGCTCTTGCTAATGAAGTGAATTCAAATGAAGGTACACTTTCTAATTGATAATTGATTGTGTGGTCATTAGGTGGGATGTAACAAAGGATGAGTCTCCGGCATCCACCCCTAGGCACTATTATTGAACACATGCTGCCGGTCCCACAAGAGCCTGCCACACTGACAGCTCATTTAAATAGCCCATCCTAACCCAAACCACTTGATGAACTCTTTATGTCCACCTGGACGCCACTTTGTCCTCCTTCTTGTGTGCCATTAAGTGCCCCAGTCAAGCTTGCATCAAAGAAGTGAGCCACGGTAGCTCTGACGACTCCAGCGGCCCCGTCTTGCTGCAAAGGCTCAGCTTCCTGCTCCTCAGCCTGCTGCCACTGATAATTGGACTTAAGGTTCCCTCCTATTATGTGCTTGTCGAACAGCAATCTAACACTTTGCCATCTGTTTGTGTTAGTGTTAATCATATCTATTCTCCTACATTATTGTTCCAGATGGCTTCTATAATTGCATTGTTTCTTCTGCAGATGTTTTATGGTGCGCTTTCGGAGCACAGCCAGCTCTGGGTTGATAAAGCACCGTAACGGTTAATGGGAAAATAACCATTTTCACAGGCAGGTTCCAAGTTTTTGTCACTAGTCACACAAACAGTGTAATTGCCTCTAATGGGCCAGGGTAACCATCGGATGACTGGGGGCCATATTAGCATAGTTCCACAAAACGGAGGAGGAATCCAAATTTAGACTGTGGCAGCGGCTGGATACACCATGATGTGAAAAAATGAATCTCTTGGCACTGGGAATGTAAAAAGAGCTCCAAATGTACATTATGCAGGGACTTCTCATTATTTCGGATGGCGGGAGAAAGCATATACTACAGCGGCAGCGATAGCAGCTGGAACAATAGCAGCAGGAGTTTCAGTTCCAGGGATTAAGTTCTTGTCGAGGTTCTCTTGCTGCTCTGTTTGTTTTACAATATATCAAGTGGCTGGAAATACCCAGAGCATACTAAATGAAACCGTTTCACTCCTGTGAAGGCAGTAGCACTCCGATAGTTGCCATACTTTGTAACAGATTTGCCATTAATCTGAAGAGTCACATAACCTTTAAGGCTTATGAGTGAAATACGAGACAGTGGCTGTATAGACTGCCTCGGCTGTGAGAAGCTGAACCGCAGCCTATTTTCCCTAATCGCCTGTGTGAGCACAACACCGCTGATTCAATCTGAATTTGACAAATGCTGCTGACTAGAGGAGGACAGCTCTGGCATCCTACATGGCAATTTTGAAAACGGCCTCATTTTCCTGCGCCATTGTCTGCATGGCAATAGTGTCAGCGATGAACTGGAATCGCATTATCCTGCAGATACCTGAGCATCAGCTGCGCCGTTCGAGACACCTCCAGGGGAAATGAGGGTCACTGAAACTCCCCCAGTCTCTGATTCATCTACTCAGACGAGGCAAAGGTCAGATCATGATTCCGGCTCATCAGCTGAGCTCCGACCAGCCAATCAGTTGGGGAATTATTTTAGGAAACGATGGGAAAATAGGTGCAACAAAGTATGGAGAATATCAATTACTACTTTAAAAACGTAGCATATGTATCACACAATTATTTTTCCTCATTCACAATCAACAATAATTTATTCTGTTTGTTGTGGAAATCCTGTCAAGCGAGTCCTGCATTCATAGTTTTACTCCAATTAAAATACAAAAGTATTAGTATCAAAATATAGTGAATGGCCATTTCAGAATAATGTATAATATATTCTTGAATTATAATTATCGATGCATGTCATCAGTTTAATCTTGTAGCTTGTAAAGGTTGAGTCATTGTGTATATTTCCAGGAAGCCTGTGAATTTCACCAAGGGATTGTCAAGTCTGGTCTTCATCCATGGGTCATAATCTAATTGTAGATTTTTATTTTGTTTTTTCATCTGAATCTTCAAAGTAACTTGTAGAGGTGTGGACTTGAGTCACATGACTTGGATTTGAGTGTTAAAGTGTGTCAATTTCCTGAACATAAATGCTGTACATTCTCAGCAAGTTGACACTTAATTTCACTCACCCACTTTGTTTGAAGAATTCCAACAATATCCAATCAAGGTGCAGGAGAAAACGATGAGCTCCATTTGAAAAAATGAATGCCAAAATGTTGCCTAAACAACAGTAAATCGAGGCTAACATTAACAAAGTTAGAGAGCTCATGCTTAGCTGAAGTTAGCTAAACAGCAAAGAAACTTTAACCATCAATGACACTGGAAACTCATTGTTACATTATGACTTGTTTAGGACTCAAAATTACTGTAGGACTCAGGACTTGATTTGGGACTTCAGTGCAAAGCAAAGTTTGCTCTTAAACAAAGTCCTAGTAGGAAAATACAAGAATCCTTTGTGGGATTCATGAAATGTTGCAGACAGCCAAATCTGTTCTTACTCACCAAGTATGTTGATGAAGCATGTTTGTATGAATGCATTTTCCAGGACGTTTGCAAGGACAACAAAACTAAGGACAACAAAAAGAAAAAAAGGAAATGGTTTAAAAGACATGGAGGAACAGATTGGAGCACCACTGGAGTAATTTCAATAGGTTTCTCTATAGCAGAGGTGCAGCAGGTGCAGCCAGGTCTTGCACTCCCTAAAACCCCTAAGCTCATGGCGTGTCCATGGAGTCTGCAGCTGTCTATTTGGGTGTAATCAAGCTGTAATATTGTGTAAACAGTGGACCAGGATATGTCAGACTGATCACCAAACTCTCTCTGGAAGGCCAGGAAAGCAATGGTGGTGAGTACCCAGAGAGGAGGAGGATCAGATCATTTTGTCTCCAATCATTGAGGCTCCAGAACTGCATGCAGGTTTTGTAGAATCTGTCTAAGTAACCTAATCATTGTTAACAGTGAACATTTATAATTATTAGAACAATAAATAGTTGTATATTTGTCCTCTGTGTTTATGTTTTTAAATTTTGTTCTTACTCAGAAACAAATGGGAAATACAAAAGTATTCATGAATGCCACAAGTGTTCCTAAATTTTAGATCAAATCCGTGCATATGAACAATTCATGCTTGAACTCTGACTTGGTCCCACCTCTGCATAATAAAATATCACAAAGTAATTGTATTTATATTTTGTATTATCTGAATTTGCAAAATTACTTGGAACTAAAGGTGTTGAATAAATGTACTGTAGTAGAGTGAAGAGAACAGTGTTTACCTTGAAACTGAAGTGGAATAGAAGTATAATCGAAGCACAAGTACCTCAAATTTGTACTTAAGCACAGGACTTGAGTAACTTCCGCCACTGTGAATCATAACAGCAAGTGATTACTGCAAGCAAAAAAAAAAAAAAAGAAAGGAAAAGGAGGCTTCTACATTTCTCCAAATCATCGCTTTTCAGTGGCAAAACTATCTCCAGTAAAAGTTTGAATTCAGCACATTTCTCTACTCACCGCTCATTATTTAATGACAACGAAATTGTAGCTATTATTGTCCCATTCACATAGCAGGCAGTGACAAAAGAAAGTGGCAATACAATGCTAATCTTCTAGTGAAAAAACGCAGCAGGCCATCTCGTGTTAGCAATCTCATTTCCTTTGTGCTCTCTGAATCAACTGCTGAATCTATTTAATTAAATCATGTATAATTCAGAACCTCGCAGCCCCACATGTTTGCGTGAGGCACAACTGCTGTAGTCGGCATTACACTACATACAAAGGGGGGTGTAAATGGTCATGTAGCAGATACAGTTTTCATTACATTACTAATGAAGCTGCAAATGTCTGTGGAATGAATGAAGCTGACAGTGAGGAGGCTGGTGGTGCTCGGACCTGCCTGCTTGTTGGAAACTGTCCACTCACGAGCACAGACATTACAAAAGACTGCCCACAACATGCAGGGAACAAACACCACCCACATGTGAACACTCTGGTCTACTTCTCCTGCAGGGGAAGCAGTCTGCTTCCAGCCCGTCATGTCAAGATTCCAGACCTCATCGCACAATGTGGTGAAATCCTCCACAGGAAAAAAAAAGGTAAAAAGGCTGTGAATAATAGCCAGGAGCAGCTTACATGAGATACAGTGAAACATGAGGTGATCAGAGAGGGTTGAGGAAGGACAGTAAAATGAAGCGGTGCAATGAGGAGCTGCATATCTGCGATGGTTCAGGGCACATGAAATGGAAAATAACTAATCATCGGCATCATAATAGCCCCCCAGAAAGGGTGTTTTGTCTCCATTTGGAGCAAAGCAGGCGATTTAGGGGAGATTTAAAACCTGTGCAATGTGCTGAATTATCTACAAGTTACTGCGTGCAGGGGGAGAATCCAAGGACTGAACATTAACATGATGCCTTTATATAAAGTTTAGAGGCCCGGCTGCTCTAATCTATTAAATATGCCAGTGTGATCAGAGACAATAGTTTGGGAAATCATCATATAAAGCCACAATATATTTCAGTTTCTTTATGTGCCTGAAGGCCATGCGTTTCCAGCTTTTCCCCTTAAAAATCTAAGATTTTTTCTTACCTTGCTGTGTCTTTTACTGACTCAGCGTTTTTGGTTTCAACAGCTCAATGACCTGCCTTTTTCCACCAATCAGACGAAAGAGCAAAACATGCTTACGGTACTGCTTTTAAATCACTTTATCGTACACCACTTTGAGAAATGCCAATACAATTGTTGTCAAAGTAATGTTGTTACATGCTTCTTGGCCTGGAAACAGGTGAGAACAAACCACCATTGGGGAATAACATGAAACGTATGTTGTGTCTTGTGGATTTTTTATTGCTATTTCTGTTGCTGCTGCTTAGTGACGGTGTGTTCAGGAGGTGAACTTGAGGTCACTTCATTTTTATTCACCACATGAGGCCGGTGCCATGTCAAGGTCAATGCAATAATGTCAATTTTACAAATTACTGCCCACAATATTTGCCATAAATCTCTTGAAGGCAAAGATACTGGCTCTCATTTGATGAATTATTAATAGAAATTAGATTTCAATCAATATAAATTTAAAATTAGTGCTGTCCTTTACAGATCAGTGGTTTGCTATTATGTGTTGAAAATGACATCCATGTCTTAGGGACATCCTACAATCGAATTAAACTGTCTAATAGTGATGATGGACCAAGATAAACACCTTCTATAACACAGGTTCTCAATTTTTTCTCAGCCAAGGACCCCTCATATGTCCCTTGGAATAATTTGACATAGCATGATTTTTTTTACACTTCTACTTGCCATGTGAAAGAACAGCACAAGAGAAATGTACTGGAAAGCATTTAATATTAAGAATATGCATCATGTCAAAACAGAAAACCCATAACATCACACATCAAAATAATGCGTTTCACTTTTAGTGCATGTATAAAATAAAATGTTGATTTTGGTCATTTTAAATAATGTACAATAGATATACAGATCTATAATAGGCAATGAAAAACATAAAAAGGGCCTCACAAAAAAGTTATGATAAGTATATGATAGGACTGTAATTATATAAGGCAGATGCTATTTGCACCTGGGATGGAATAGCCATTGTGTCTCTTTACACCCAGGTGCATATAGCCTAGCATGGCAGTCTCCATACCCAACTGTCAGGTGTCGATAGCCAATGAGGCTATGGCCAGTCTAAGCATGGCAAAGACAAACTATGATCCTTCCCTAAACCTAACCCAGTAATGTTGTTGCCTAAACCTTACCAGACTGTGACTGAAAACTGAATAAATAATGACAATAAAAAACTGTAAATAACAGGTACTGCTGACATGTAGCATACTACTGTCAAATCTCCTGGGCCAAAATTTGACACTTAACCCATTCATCCACCGCAGTCACGTATCAGGAGGGAATTTGTTGCTGTAGGTAAAATAAGGGGGTCAGCTGTGAATAGCTGAATAGCTGCTGTGTGTTTTTTCATAACTGGGTACAATTAGACACTCTAGAGACACAAATATGTTTTTTTTTCATAATAATAATGATAAATAAATTAATGATTCTGTAAACCAAAGACTCTTTGGCAAATGTGGTGTGTTGTATGGCTGGCTTGTCTGTGTTTCTGTTATTCAAAGTGTTTTTTTTAACACTGTATTGGTTGTTGCTAAGCTGCTGAAGTGGTTCAGGTTAGTGTAAAAAAAAAAAAAAATATCTTCGAGCTGTTGATGCGCCATTCCTTTGCCGGATTAGCACTGACAGGACGGGGAGGCCTAGTGTTTCTAATGACTCAAAATAGATTTTTTTTAAATGAGTTCACGTATATCAGTAGATTCTGTCAATGGCTTTCATGTCCTATATTCCCTGTATCAGCTGAAAGTGTGGATGTAGAAACAGCTTTGTAAGGAGGCTTTTATTCACACACAGAGAGCCTTTATATCCTGCTTGAAAAGCCTCTGCTTTTAAGAGCACGTTGCAGCAAAGAGAAGTAAACATCAAATTGTCTTGTTTCCACTTGCAATATTTCTTAAATTCAAGCCTTAAACTGTGTTGTCTAATGCAGTTATTGTCTTCATAACATCCTCTTCAACTTCTCGTTAGCGGCTGCACTGTAACCGTGTAACTCAGATTTTGCTGATGCCCAGCTCACAAGCCTTGACATTTGTTCAACCCCTTCCCCTGTAGTGTTTCACAGGTCGTATGTCATATTTAAAATGCATATTCATATAGAAAGAGACAGGAATATGCAGAGAATCAACTATCTGAGAGGGTAAAATGTTGGCAGGTTTCTAAATGAGATTATTAGCAGTGAGATCATTAGCATACACAAACATGGAGCCTTATTATAAGGCAGCTGGACCACTCTCAAAAGTGTGAGACTTGGTCTGACCTCATTAGTGGCAGCATATGGGAGGCAGACCTGCGTATCAGTGCGGTTATCCAAGTTTCAGTGTGAATGCCCAGCATGATCTCCACACTACACTATACGGGCTCAGTCTAATGAATATGCATTACCAAAAAAAAGGCTGTAAGTGGATCTTATTTGGCTCATCTACTTTGTTTAGCACTTCTCTAATCTGCAGTAATAGCCCAGGGACACAGGGCATTTTGTCACATAATGTGTGGATGCTCTTAGATTCTTGTTCTTCACATTGTTTGTTTGTGATTTTTGTGATACTTCATTCATATTTGAGGGCAGGGTCCAGTTTAGGGCAGCGGAACAAGCTTAAAACACAACATCTGACTTTATAAAGCAAATTTTGCTGGCTAATTTGTTAACATACAATTGTCTACACATCCAGCAGACACAGGGCAAAACCAACATTCATTTGCAATTATGTTAGCCAAATTTAACTCCAATATTCACTCTTCTCTTTTCTCATTATTGTCTTCAGGACATTTTGAGAAAAAACACATGTTCCATCATGTTTACAAGCTGCTTGTTAAGTATGGCATTTTGCCACTTGGTGCTGGACAGGTAGCATACAGTGGGCTTATTTGAGCTTTGACACTGAAAACAGCTGCCTTCTGCAGCTGGAAACAATGCTAATGAGAATGGAGTTTCTGGGCCATTATTATCCATTATCCATCCATCCATTATCTAGAAGCGCTTTTCGTTTGCAGGGTTGTGGGGGGGCCGGAGCCGATCTCAGCTGTTAACATCCCAGTTTCAGGTTCATTAAACCAAAACAATGAGCTAAAAGAAGCTAAAATACTAGCTAAATTAGGGACTGTCCAGAAACTATTTGGAGAATGGGGGATGGAGGGTTATGTTTTTCGGTTGAGGCAAGGGTCTTACTTATTCTCACCTCATTTATTTCAGCCTTCCAATGCAGATTTTTGTTGTTGTTATACTGTATATTTGTAGATAAGTTAGTTAGTGTCTGCACTGATGCCATGGTTTGGTCAGTAACCTGAATTACATTCTGAATATTCAGTTCATCTTGGAATAGTGACCTAACAATTTTCACTTCTATTTTCTATCAAAAACTATCTTGTTTTTCCTCTAAGCCTATACATAGTTGAAGACCTTAAATGTTAAAAAGGTATGATGGTGTGTGGATGGTAATAGAGACTCAGCTCATCAATGCCATTTCAATATCTAAGACTTTAAGGATTTCAAGTCTGATATTCCACCAGTACAACTTTTTTGATCAAAATGCTGACCTGTCATAAACATATAAACAACTGAAACATTCCTCGTCTACCAATTTATTAAAAGCGTCAATTGAAATGGAAACTGAATTTGAAAAAGTCTGCCATTCTGTCAAACTTATATTATTTGTTTGAGCAAAACTGACCATTTTGTGCAATGATTGCTGCCTCCAAATGGATCTCATGGGAAGTTATGTATACAATTTGTGAATTGGGAAATGTCCACAAACAAGTTTGTGAATACGACAGGGGGGTGTGTTCGTATAAATTCTTCTCGTGAACATGGTAAATGTAACCCCATTTGAAGGCAGCAAATACTCAGGAACAGTGGCGAGTTTGTATGCGTTGTCAGTCCTGCCAACATGGCTGATGTCCAGCTTGATGATGCTTCGTGAAAACACTCTTCAGGACCAGGGTGTAGGATTTAGTGGCATCAAGTGGTAAGTGTGCAAAGTGCAAACACATTGCCTCACCCTCCCCTTCCAAGCGTGTATGCGAACCAACTTGGCCACGAAACTTCAAAAAGTCTGGACATGAGTCTGCAACTTGGACTCAAGAAGTCACACTCAGGTAGCCACACACAGAAACTCGGAACTTGATTTGAATGTGGATTTGAGATTTGGGATTCATGAATAATTTTTATGTTGTTTTTGGCACATCAGCACTAGGGAAATAATGAGCTGAATGTCCCTGTTCCCTCCTTTAATATCATGCGTAACCTTACAGACCTGGTGCACATGGCTACAGATGACTGTAAGCTGCAGCAACAACACCATGGTGAGGACACGTGCAGCTGCTGCCATTTGTCACAACCTCTGGCTACAATAACTTCATACAAGGCTCAAACAAAAGAATTACTAAATGTAGCATCGGCAGGGATGAAGGCTACAGTCAGATAGGTGAGTCACTTGATAAGTTAATGTGAAAATTAATGTCAATGTGATAATTAATGTTATTTTCAAAAGATGAGTGAGTGTTTGTTTTCCATACTTGTTCACAGAGAGTGATGCTTTGCTATGACTGTAAAATAATCTTCTGTGGCTTTGCACAGAGAAAAGATGGCAAATTATTGGCCTTCTCCCTGCTCTTTTATTAGCTTTTATCTGCAGGATGTCTTCATTTTTCTGACTCACTGTACTGAGCTTCTTGTGATTGATATTG
The DNA here is from genome assembly GCA_027495735.1 of Lutjanus campechanus. NCBI lineage: Eukaryota > Metazoa > Chordata > Actinopteri > Lutjaniformes > Lutjanidae > Lutjanus > Lutjanus campechanus. Next base: position 17,698 of record JAJHUR010086040.1, on the reverse strand, counting down.
GAGAATTTGGTTGTGCACTCTCCTTCCTGCCAATCAGCACATGGAAAGCTGTATTTTTTTTGCCTACTCTGCTCCTCACTGGCCTATTATAGTGTGTAACCTTCGCATCTGCTGTCTCAAAGCAGTAGGCCTCATGGGGTTCTGTGATGTGCCATTATGAATGCTGCAGTGGCTAGTCATACTGCATTGCAATAGTCTGTTTAAAGCTATCATATACCAAACTACTAATTACTGCTGATACTGTAAGCTAATAGATAAAGTAGTGATAATAATACAGAATCAATTAATTGAATTCCACCTATGCAGTGTTTTAAGCAGACCAGATAGCATGCAGAAGATGACAGAATGATCATTACATCCATAAGAGACTTGAGACTTGACTTGGACTTTCTCTCAAAGACTGGAGACTTGACTTGGACTTGAGCTCAAAGACTTTAGACTTAACTTGGAGTTGCAAAAAGTGACTTGGAGCATGTGTTACATGCAGCCTTCTGCATCTCTTTTAAGCACTGGACTTTAATTAAGCCTCAGTAATTAACACGTGTTTTGATATTCAACGGCACACTCTTTGGCTCAGCTGTTTGGAGGAAAAGTCTCCAGCCGACTCTGCATGATATAATTGATTTGATTTTGACGGACAGTCAGACATCTCATATCAGGCTGCAGCATCATCTCATTCATATTTATTTTCATCAATACATCAGCAGCCACGGTGCTACCATCTGGACCTGGTTCACTCAATCAGTGACCGTAAAAAAAAAAGCTTATTTATTACAGTTGTAGCTTTTCATTCAAATGTAAAAAAATGGCCAGAATATTTAAAATGGTGTTATATAGGCTATACATTTTGCAAGTGCTAATTTCATTTGGTGGTTATTATTGTATTTATTTATTTGTGTTTACACATTGGCACAACATTTTCAATTCTTTATGCTTTGCCTCTTTAAGTTATTAATGTTACATCAAATACTGTTATACTGTAATACTGTTTGGTTATTTTGAGATATTGAGATATTATGTTTTATAAATAAAATAATGTGAGGGTCTATCTTTTTTAAATGTTAAGAATCAGTCCCTCCTCTTACCTCAATAATTTCCACACAGTCCGTTAACAAATCTAAGAAATTTGTAGATATCTGATTAGAATTGCTACTAGTCAAAATGAAATGTTGGCTTGGAATTTTAACTAGACAAAAATCAATTGTTGATATTTACAACTGCTGTCTCTGTTACTGATTTGATGTTATGTTAATTTCTTCCTTAAAAAAAATTTTTTTGAAAAAGAACCTCCTTCCAGGGATGCTGGAGTCTGTGTAATGACATCATACAAAATGGTGCATGATATTCATGCTTTTGTTCAGGGAACAGGGAACTCGAAATAGTGACTTTCCAGTTTAAATTGAATGACCATAATGAATGAGAACTGAGATGCAGAGATGAGACGAGACAAAGGAGAAGAGTGAGTATAACATGGATCTGTCTGTTTCTCAGTGTAACACAGACTTCAGTCTGCAGCGTATTTCAGGCACTTCATGGTGCATGATCAACCAAAGTTTTTATATCACATCAACATTTCTGTCCATATTCACATGCTCATGTTCATTAATTGTACACCGATCTATTCAGTTCACCGTTCACCAAAAATATGAGCATGCTCAGTGAACACTATTCTTTTAGCGCATTCATGCACAACACTGTACCAGGACTTGAACATCCATGAACATAACTGTGCAAGAGGTGTCTGCTTCTGATATTATAAAGATATTTAGGAAACCTTTGAACCAGTTTCAGCTGTACCTTCACTGTAGTGAAAATCAAATTGATTCTGGTTCTTTCTTTGTGCAGCAGAGACATAAAATGCAAAGAATATAATGTCAAAGATGATTAATAAAAGGCCATAAACGCCTCAAATACAAATAAAGGAAACAGCACAAAGAAAAAAAACAACAGATGATATATGAGGCTCCTCATACTCATCTCTCTTCATAATGTAAGTGCAAAAGGAGTACCTGCCGGCGTCTGTGTCCAGTCCTAACTATAATTTTCAGTCCCATGATCCTCTTGGGGCACTGTTAGTTAGCCGTATTACTGTCAGCTTACCTCTGACAGGAACCGAGAGAATGACATACAGGAAATAAGCTTTAGCGTAAAGGCAGGTCATTTGGGAAGCGAAACGGAACTGCCATTACTACCTGCAGTGCTAAACTGGCAGATATTTCCAGAGCGATCATTGCCGGGTTGCATAGCCTGCAGAATATGGCACGAGGTGCTTCGATGTCAGAGATTTCACAGAAGGGCTTTGATGATGCCCAGGGCTGCAGCGCTGTCAAGAACCCCAGGGGAGCCAGACAGAGGTAGGAAGCTTTTCGAAAGGTCGAAAATTGCAGGGGAACTACTTTCAAGGCCCCTAAAAAATCATCTGGTAGAGAGTGAGGCAGGGTGGAGCACAGGGCATTCATTATGTGGTGCAACAAGTGTGACATGAATACATCAAGGCAATGCTGGCTTTAGTGCATTTTTTTTTTACAGCAAAACAGATTCTGCTAGGGGCTTCATGGAGAAAATATCCCAAACTAGAATCCAGATTAGTTTATTGTGAGACAAGGATCATAACATGTCTCAAACTCATTGAATTAAATCCACAGTTTAACATGTTCGGCTCTATATCCCTCTAAATCCCTGACTCTCTCCTTCATTTCCACTCACTTCTTTGCTGACACACACCATAGCTCATATGTTGAGCTAATCATTTCCAAGGCCATGATTTATAGGTCCCTTTTGCTAATAAAGACTGAGTAACAAGCTGTCAATGAGAGCTCAAGGTTATTTATGTCCTGTGTTTCCTCTTCAGCGGGACAATAAGACCCTCTCACCAATGATATTTGAATCCCTGAAGCAGGGACCGCTTGCAGTAGGTGCAGCATGACAGGCATTTGCTTGCTGAGATAAGGATGATTAATTCTCTTCTTAACTTCGCCATTAAAAGGAATTTTAAATCAAAAAAGGAGCATGTTTGGAAAGTGGTCTCAAAGACACGATTAGCACTGATTATTATCATTTAATCATTATTGAAATCTTTGTTAATTAGCTAATATTGAAAGATACTTTGCAGTGATAGAATGTAACTAAGTACATTCATTCAAGTAAAGGTACAGTGTGTAAGATTTAGAGGTATTGGTTAGCAGAATATGGCAGAAATCTGTTCATTGCCATTAGTGTATATTCACCTGAAAATAATAATTTTTATATTTTCGTTACCATAAAATGAGATGTTAAAATCTACAGAGGAAGTATGGAATAAGTTTGGATCTTATAAGAAAAATGACAAATCATTTATACAAAATGTGTCAGACAGCAGAATCCAGAGCCACAAGTGTCCAGACCCACAGAGACGTCATGTCACTGGGAGAGCAGGTAACATGTAGCATCACTGTTCCTCCTCACCAATAACAGCACTCTTCATATGAAATCTTACTGCAAAAATGCATTTACAACTGCTTTAAAGTTTGTTTACAGATTCTCATTTAGGCTGCAGTATCTCATTTCCAATGAGATTCCTAATAAGATGTTAACACCACTGTAATGTTCCCTTCTCTTTGTCCCTCCTGTCACTGGACTTGGTAAAACTATTAGGATTTCATTTTGCAACTAATAGTATTATAATAGTATAATAATAGTAATAGTACCCTACAAATATAGCATTAATAGAATGAGAATGTAAAGGTTCACACATTGCATTGTATCGTATTACATCGTGACAGGGCTGAATCATTTTATATTGAATTGTTAGCTATTTATCTGAATACTTCCTCCACCACTGCTATTTTGTGTAAATGTGAAATTGAATCTGTTGCTGCTGTGGATGTTATCACATTTGTTGCTCTCTGTGGTCAGCGGCAGAGTCCTGTTTCCTACACTTTCACCTTTAATGCAGGAACAAAGCACGCTCTGCAGGAATCAATGCACTTGTCATTCACAACTATGGTCAGATCAGCAGAAAGGTCACGATGCCCCAAAACATCGATTCTCCATATAAAGTATGCAAGAAAAAAAAAAGAAAAAAAAAAAAAAAGACAAAACAAAACCCAGAGCAAGCCTGAGAATATCACCCCAGCTTCTCCCAAGTTTCCCTTTATGAATCTAGAATACAGGTATGTCGTGTCACCTGTGTCGTTTTTGGCTCAGATACAGCCCCAATATTCATTACTTGTCATCTTTATGATTCTGGTGGTTAATAATAAAAAGGGTTGCTGTGGAAACACGACCAACAGTTTCGTGCCATTTAACAGCATATGAGATTTATTAGTATAATGAACCCTAAATGGCATGAATTCAATATTAGCATTCATCTTTCATTAAGTTATGGCCATGCTAAATGAACTAGCTAGGGGCAGCTGAGAATTCTAAACCAGATCTGCATTGTATTATTGTAATTAAATGCATTTCCATAAGGCGTGTGCTCGTTCCTTCATGATTGTAAGGAATTAATTATGGGTTGTACTGTATTAATGGCCATGCAGTAGGGGTCAGAGCATCTGTGGAAGGTTTAAGGGAAATGTTCTCAGTTTAGAACATCAGAAAAAGATGGTACTCTTGTAAGGACTGCTACAGTTTTCTTTATGCATGTGTATCTGCCTCCACACCAGGAGAAGTCACACAAAAACAGCAAGGCCAGGCAAATGCATCAAGGATTACTCTGTAATTCCTCATGCTTTCAAGAATACGCTGCACTGAAATCTACATCTATTTCCCCCTCTGTAGATTATAATTGTTGAAGACTTCCCTGTTGGCCATTATTCATCCATAAGATAAACATTAGACTGGTGCAATCAAAGATAGCAGTAAAAAGATATAGATCTGACTCAGTCGGTCGGCAGATAAAGGAGAACACTTGCACAGCGCAGACTTCCTGCTCTGAATTCAATTATATTCATGTGTGTGTGGGGTGTGTGTGTGTGTGTGTGTGTGTGTGTGTGCATGTTTTAGAGTGGTGCAAGGGAGAACTTGGGACAAATAAAAAATTCGGCGGAGGAAACATGACTGGAGGCCTCAGGACAAGAGAGAACAGCAGCATGTAAAGTTGCTACATCATCTAATCCCTAAAGGTCATGTTGGAGTCAGTGTGCACCAGCTCCACCATTACACAGAGTTATCCTCGAATCAACCTTCACAACAAAGCAAATATCACATCCGTCCATGTTAACTGCAGTATTAATTGTAAGGATGGCAGGCTGTTCCCAGTGCACTGTAGCCCATCATCACCAGACTAATTCACAAATGCAAAGTGGTTTGAAACCTCAGTGAATTTCCCATTTCCAAGGGGCATTACCAACATGACCACAATGCCTCTAGATGTTTACAACCAACCTGAGCAACGACACATGTATGTGATAACGCTGAGCGATACATGCAAGTTTGGGGGGATGCTTGGTCCAGGTATATGAACAGGTAGCCAACAAATTACAACTAAACAGTACGCTAAAATGCATTTCTGGAGAATAGTCAAAACAGTATAAGAATCTTGATTCATATTTGGTCAACACTGCCAAGTTTGATAGTTTGATCTGAGTTGTGCAAGCCTGGTGAGTTGCGCTCCAAACATATGACTTTTCAAATCTGGACATCGTATCAGAACCGTCCCATATTATGAAACAGTCTCAATTTCATACTGATGCCTCTATTTGACATACTGTAAGTAAACGAGTCCATCTGCAATTTAGAAAGTTCTTCCTGATGTCCTGACCTGCCAAATGTCATCATAAGATAGCCTACCTAGGTCAAAAAGTAACTCAATCACTCAGAGTTCCTTGGGTTAGTAACTGTAATATCATTATTGTTTTGGAAATTGTTATCCCTTACACTACTCATTACAGGAAGAAGTATTAATATTACAGTAATCTTTTACTGGCAATGAATGTCTTATTTGTACCGTCTGGGGAAAGAGCCAATAATTATATGAATGGCTCGCTGGATAAATGCTAAACACAAGTCTTTATGTGAGGATGGCCCAGTGGAAGCACCTGATTCATTTTGTTCAGCCACCACTTGCAAACCAGCTCATACAAACCTGACAGAGGGACAGGACTGAGAGAAAAAAAAGCACAATTACAAATGTGTCTGCTAGTCAGAACTATGGACAGTGCCATTGATTTATCAGTGCACAGGACAGTTAGACTACTGATGTTTCAGGGTCATGGTTGGGGCCGTAGACTCTAACCTGCACAAACCTCAGTGAGATAAAGGATCAATGTGTCAGGCACTAAAGAATTAAACTGACATGTACATGGATGTAAACTGCAACTTGACTGGTTGGCAGGAGCCTTACAGATACAAGATAATTCTCGTTTATCTATTTTATGTAATTTCTTTGCTTTTACAGTAAGAAGTAGAGTAAACGTGTTTATATTTCACTCTAAAATCTAGCAGATCATAAGTATAAAGTGGCATCAAATGGAAGTACTTGATTGGAGCAAAAGTAAAGTCAGATATTTACTCAGGTACTGTACTTGACCAAATGTACTGTTGCATTCCACCATCACTGCTAAATAGCACAGAGTGAGATAATCCTGCAAATTCTGAGTTTTGTTTTCAGAGCTTTCATTTCATTCAGAAACATTTCTTGACTTGAACATTTCTTCAGCTGAATGGTTTGACATAAATAGTCAACATTTGCTTTGCTGACTCAACAGTGAAACAACAGATAATATTTTTTGCCATGACAGTGAAAACAGCAGGTGTGTTTGAGGATATTGTGTCAAATGTGTCAAATATGACAGCACGTTAGAAAAAGCACTGTTAACCATATCATCAATAATGTAGAATCACATGTACGTCCTAAGGAAATGTGCATATTTTATGCAGCGACTGCTGCTGCTTTATTAATGTGATAGCATGTATGTATTCTGATTAGACTAATGTAATCAGGGATTTGATTAGGAACATGAACCACAGCCGGACTCCTTATTAACAAGGCGTTAAATAAACATGAACATTAATGTCACACAGTTCATCTCATTATATTGCTGTGATTCAACCAAAAAAATGGCGACATACTTTTCAACTGTTCTTTATTTAACTCACAGTACAAATGTTAAATCTTGTTCTGAGCGGGAGAATTGCATAATATCCCTTCAGTAGGATGTTACACGTTGTGCTATTGTCCAGGATACTAGCAGACCATGAAATTAATACACTGTGATAAATTATTCATTATTCCAGCCCCTTTTTATCCATTACATCTCAAAGGAATCCTTGAGTACATTCATGTTGACAATGCAGAACTGGACGCTGTGTGGCGGCCCTCGTTTGTTTTACTTTGAACGCCAGCGTTAACAAGCTGAACGTGACATGTTAGATTAATTATACGGTACAGCAAATGACCCCCAGGGCTGCGCGTGTCACTTCATACCTTTCGCTATGTCCCAAGGCCTTGAGATCCAGGCTCTCTCTTCACCTGAGAGAGACATAACCAGATTACTACCCTCAGGCTGTCTTTGTTTCATCTCTCCACTTTGCAGAAACAAAACCCCTTAAGAGTGTGTGAGGTCACATAACTGATGTCTGTTTTATGGGAGCCAAGAGTTGTACTCTAATGCAGAACAATGTCAGCTAAAGTTTGGTTTTTGGGGAATATACTACTTTTTTTAAGCAGAGGGGGACAAAGTCTTGAATGTCATTTTTTTTTAGCTATGTGTGCAGCATAGATTCAGGGACAGCAGTGTTGATTCAGTTTGTCTGGTGCTCGAAGACTTTGAAAAGTGTAAAATCTCACTTTGTGGGAATTGTTTCAATTGTCGGATGTAAATATAATTATAGAGTGTGGTCTAGACCTACTCTATATGTAAAGTGTCTTGAGACAACTTTGTTGTGAATTGGCGCTATATAAATAAAATTTGATTTGATTTGATTTGACACTATTTCATGGAATAGCATGGAGTTTGGTATAGATTTTGAATGTACCCAGAGGCTTAATCCCAATAACAAATTTTTAATTTGGCTTCACCTATACTTTGATCTGTACTCTAAAATTGAGTTTAGAACTTATGCTAAACAAAATTCCACCATGTTATCTAAAATTAAAATAAAATTGACGTTAAAGCCACAAATGTAAAACACAATTTCAAGCTTTAATTCTGCGTCCATGTGTTTGCTATCCATGTATCTCTTGTTGTAAGCTACATATGCATCCAAAGAAATAATTTTTGTCCAGATTATTTTCTTTTCCTGTAAAATGCTGACTTTTTTGATGACTCATCTTTAACTCACTGCATACATGTATTGCAAGTTTTAATGGCCGCTGTAGTTTCTCCTACATGCTTGGAAGGGCAGGGTGAGGTGAGCAGCATTCAGTTAGTTGCAATGTAACCTCATGGTCACTAAATCCTACAGACTAGTGCTTTAAACCACTTGTATGTGCCATCAACCCCTTCTCATCCCAGGTTGTAAAATACAGATGCTGCTTTGACACGCCCCTCTGCATCTTATATACAAAGTACCATTTAGTGTGTGTATGAGACGCTGCCAGAAAGCCTTTAGGCACTGAAACTATTTGCTTAGGTTTTGAAATCATTGTTTGGATTAAAATACTTGAGTTACATTACATAAGTCATGTGATGTACGTGATGCAAGCCATGTGCCACACACAACATTATGTAACTAAAAACTTCAGATAACATTGACTTTTGGTTTTACACAACACACAAAACCCAGCCTCCTGTTTGTTTGGTCTATCCATTCACCCCTTCTCCTCCATACACAGAGTTTCTCTGATGCGAATGGGTTAACATTGATTCAAGTACTTGTATACTATGAGATACAGAGGGGTGTGGCAAAATGTTGATATTTGAGGACCCAGGAATGAGAACAGGCTGGTGCATACATCTGCAGCAAAACTATGGAACTTACCTACATGAAGTTAAGTTGTGGGTTTGTTCCCAAGATTAAAGTGTGTATCAAGAGAATGAGTGCAATGAGAGAAAATAAATTAGCTCCTGTGTTGAGTCTCCATCCACTGCACATCATCAGGATTTTATATGGTGTTCAATCACATGTGTTATAAATGGCCTGGAGATTTTGTCTGGAGCAACGATCAAACAGAATGGACTTAAGAAATTACAGAAAAAAGAACACGTTTCTCTCTTTTTGCAGCCTGTATCAAACTCAGTTAACCCTGAAAATTCTTCAAAAGAAATATCTCTCATGTATGAGAGAGTGTTGTAATTTCTGAGAACTTGACTGTGGCAAAGCAGGACTTATTTAGCAGTGTATATATTGCAGTCTTTTAGTCCTGATGTGGACAGAAATGATTATCACTAAAATATTTTTTTCCCAATAAAGGGGAATGTAATGAGGTCATGGTCATTTTAAGTCACTTGAAATTACATTATGAATTTAACAATGGCAATACCTGCATTTCACCATCTGACAAGTAAATTAGCCTCTGAGATACAAAATGCAGTCTCCAATAACACTAAGTGGGATGATATTGGGTTTGTATTCAGAATAAAAAGCTTGTGTCTTATATACGAGCCCATTTCTGCCAGTGTGATGATTAAAAAGAGGATCCTGTAAGTCATTATAATGAGAAACTTTCTAAAAACAATGAGTTATTACCTTAAAATAATGTTTATTAATCACTTGAGATACTAACTCATGCTTTTGAAAACGTTTCTTATTATTTAAGTTGTAAGTTTCTCTTTGGCTTTTTCTGTGTCTACCTCAATGTATTTCCGAGTTTAAATAAAGATTGAATGAATTTTGAGATAATTATTTTGAGATAAGTGAGTCATTGTGTTGAGATACTAACTCGTTAAAATCATCATTATAGACCAATGATGTCAGTCACATTCTCATGAAGGCGATATCTCAGGACTGCTTTGATTGAATTTTGTCAAACTTGGTACAAGTGTCCACTTGGATTCAAGGATGAACTGATTAGATCACAGTGGTCAAAGGTCAAGGATCACAGTGACCTCACTAAACACATTTTTGGCCATAACTCAAGATTTTATATGGTAATAAAAAGTACACACAAAAGAATAAAATGATGCGGTGATGACATTTTACATCCAAAAGGTCAAAGATCCACTTTACTATGACAAAATAATCTTCAGGTCTCAATCAGTCCTCTGTACTGCTCTATAAAGTGAAGTGTAAAGACAACATGAATCTCACAGAAAATGATTCCCTGAATCATGCATACAGTATATAGTTATAACGTCCATTTTGCCAAAAAAACAAAACAAAAAAAACTTGATACTTTTTATTAAATTCTTTCCTTTCTTCCTTTAAGTTACAGGTAAATATAGCAGTGAGTTCCATCTTAAATTCCTCAAAGTCTTCATTACATGCATTATAAGACAGACATGGGTGTAAAGTGCAACTCGACTGGTTGGTGGAGAACAACTGTGAGGCAGTCATACAATCTTTTGACTGCTCTGTTTTATGCGAATATTGACAGCTGACTTCTCCTCTTCACCAGCCGTTAGGGGTTGCAAACAATCAACAACTGTTTCAGTTTGAAATCTCAAGGACAGTGTATGTGGAGGTCGTGTTAGCTGAACGTTGGCTTAACTTTGCAAAGCTTTGCTGGTTGCATCTGGCAATTGTGGTGGCATTGCAGTAGGTGCTTCACCATCTGCCTGTTGGGGATCTGAACTCTACTGAGTGCACTCTTCTAGTAATTATTTTAAAAACAAAATTATTATTTCAAGAAGGTTTCTCATTATAATGACAATTTTCTCCCCTATCCTATTCGCAACAATGGGGTTCCATACTCCTTCCTCCATGTAAAACTCCAATTTGTTTTTATATGACAAACATCTTAATACATGCTCTTTTTCTACGCTGCAATTATTGCTCTGCCAAGTGAGCCACAAAAACATAGTCTCTTTGTCATTACAACCAGACTAGATAATTACAGGTTTGTTCTCCAAATTAAATTCTCAAGGGACAGCGTGCTATAAAGCCTCTCACTCGGGGATCAGAAAAGGCTGACATAGCAGATCCCTGTGCGATCCCTGTAGTCTCTCTGATAAGATTCACACTGCAGCATGTAGAGGACAAACCCCTGCGTCAACTTGATTGTAAACAGCCAAGCAAGCAATAGCATCTTTTTGATCTTTTCACTTGGACAACACGATGCCCAAGTGTGGTTTTGGCTTTTTCAGGTTAGCTCAGGTCAGAATTAGAAAGCAATTAATGTAGCAATTAACGTATTAATGTAGTACCCATGGGAGTGATTCAGAGCCTGCCTGACCTTGGCTGTAAAAGCGACCCTATAAAGAAACATGAAAGTTCTTAAATGTGATGAGATTCAACGTGGCTCTCCACTTAAGACACTCTGGGGGGCTGTTAATCTGTTGGCTGGGAAAGATTTTTGGTAAATAACTATGGAAAGGTGGTACTACCATCTCTCGCCACCCTCCAAAGCGCTTCAGAGGATTAAGGGAGCTTTTTATTCACGAATGTTAGATTTTCCGTCTTGCTTATAAACTCTAAAAGGCCCACTACTGGGAATTTGATTGAACTAACAGCTGCTTTTATGCTGCAAATAAAGATGTCCGTGCACGACGACAACGAAGACTATGGACAACCCACTGGACCAGACACTCGATTATCATTCAAGGATATCTTGCAGAACAGCATTTTCAGTCTAGACAAAGTCATCATAAACTCCAAACCAAGGTTGTCCTAAAGTCAGCTGCAAGTCACTTTTGCTCGACAATCACTGCCAGCCTTAGCAAACAAAATGTCTTATCCTGGCCTCATCTGAATGACATGGAGATAATTATCGAGGTGGGCCTCATCGGAATTCATTAGAAGCCCCTTTCTCTATGAGACAATGTGACTATTATGTCAAAATCCCTGTCAGCTATTTTTATCATATCTGCCGCAGATCTAGTTGTCAGTGAATTCATAGGGAGGTAATTACCTCACACTCAGGAAAAATAGGGTGGAGACCGACAGACGGAGGGAGGGGAGACTTGGCACAAACCAACACCCCGGGGTTGTCTGACGACAGGAGCGCTATGCAGGAAGAGAGTTAAAATGTATGAGATAAAATCAGGGAGACAAGGAAATTTATGATTACTGTGTCACCCCGAAGAGAGCTGTTGTGGAAAGCTAAATGTCAGCAGCAGCCATGAGTTTGATTAACCACATTCCCCAGAACAAAGCTGAAGGCAAACTGTGTGCCAATGCAATCCACAAAAAGTCAAACCTAATGCAAGCTTTTTTATTATGTCAGTTGACTATAGGTGTGAATTTGGTTGTCTGTCTCGTAGACCTGCCCAGGGTGTCCCACCCATGGATGTATTATGAGCAGAGGTGGGATTACAGTCATACATGTGCAGGTCAAAAGCAAGTCTCAAGCAAGTCCCAAGTTACTGGGATGGGAATCAATTAGGGGATTTCACACTCACTTTTGATTCAGAGGGCGACAATGCAATTATAAAACAATTATTGATGCGTCTTGATGCATAAATATTTAAGGCTTTTAAGCCAGGAGGGGTCAGTTGGATTGTGTCCATCTGCTGCTGCTCATGTTGAGCCATCCTCTCCAAAACTCAAAAAGTAGCCAAGTTAAGAACATAAACATGACTCACAAATATGTCCAGTACATTAAGGCGTGGGAATCTTTTTGTCTATTTTGATTGAGAATCCATTCTTGATTTGAATGAATAGAAATTAAATATTGTCTTTCCACTGAAATACAATATGAGACATAACTAGTGATTAAATGGCCTGCAGCCTTTTATTTTAAAAAGTTAACTGCATTAATTAATTAATTTGAAAGAATCTTAAAGTCTCCCAACTGTATGAAAATAACAAAATAAGGATGGGTTTGAGTTCTCCCACAGTGTTTTCTTATGTCTTCAGCAGTGAAGAGCCAGCTCTCTGTTGCAGCACTTGCTTCTGTGAAAGACAGCACTGCCCAAGATACAGAATGGGTACAGAGATTTTGAGGTGAAACAGACTGAGCACAGACTAATTTTCATCACCACAGTGTTTGTTGGAGTTGTTTAATGCTGCAGTCTGTGGTGGCCAGATGGTCTCACTTGTTACACAGGCAAATTTGTCACTTTTCGGCAAAATTTGTCATTTTGAAACCAAATCAGGTCACCTATGTGATTTGCACAGATCCAATGAGAAGTATTTTTTTAGGGGAGGTGGGTGAGGTTTTTGAGAGCCTGCCTACTCAAAGCACCTCCTCCACTCCACAGTGGAGCACGAACATCTGATGCTGTGGATGTGTGTACATCGGCTGTAATTAAAAGACAGTCAGCTATTCGCCAGTCAGCACAAGCTCAGACTCTCAGCCTGTGACCCACTGTGTGAAAAAAGCTTAAACGAAGTTGCCACAGGTAGCCTGAGGTAAGATCAGATTGGAGGAAATAAGAATTGTTACCAAGCTACTAGTTCATTTATGGAGAACAGTGGCAGTAACATGGATGTAACATAGCTAGTTGTAATCTTAGTCTTACTGAGAAGACAATAATTACACATATGTAAAATATGTAATGCAAAGCAGGATGAAACTGAGTTTTAAGGACTTTTTTTTACTGCTAGTTTTTACATTAACTATCCTATCATCCATTCAACATGTGGGATATGCTAGCAAATGATAAAGCAGATAAATTTGAATTTTTGATTTGAGTCCCATTACAAACAAGGGTCATGTGCAGTGCAAAGAAAGGTACGCGTACACCTTTATTTACTGGTTCCGACTTGTAAAGTAGGAGACTCATCAACCCTGACTTCAAACGCACAAACAGTTTTTGACTTGTTGAACTGGAACAAGGTCAACTCATATGTGACACCATTCACAACTTTGACCTCCGACCTGAGATAAAAGAAACAGTCTCAGAGGAGCTCAGGCTAAAAATTTGACTTTGTCAGGCTGGAGCCAAGCTAAGGAACTTTACAGATGTGGTCTCCTGTACAATGAAAATCCTTTGGGGGCAGTATATTACTTTAAGTTGCTGAGAGGGATGCAGAGATAAAAAAAAATAAAAAAAGAGGATGATGGTATGTCACACTTGCTCTAGTGGCATGTGTTGATTCAGAGAGGCCTGTCACTGTTGGATTTTGGTATGCTGCAGCTGTTTATTATATTAAGACTTTTTCTGCAGGTTGTACCATTGCAATAGTTTGTTATAATCACATAAAAATTCTACACATAGTGCCATTAATGTTTTCTTTCTTAGGATTGTGTCGCATGGCAGAGTGAAGGACGGAAAAAAAATGATGGCCTTTACATCAGCGAAGGAGCAGCCGGCACTCAAATCTGCTCATTTTCAAAACACGCAAGAGAAAGAATTGGTTATTCAGACCTATTTCATCACATCCTCTCCATCACCAGTCAGGTGCGACAGCCTTTTAATTAACCTGAGTGACATCAAATGATCACATTTATCATGTAGACATTCACTGTTCGTCCAAGTGTTGTTTGAGACAGAGAGGTAGGACGAAGGGAGACGGTCACTCATCTCCTGCTCTATGTCTCAGTGAAGTGAGAAGATAAGCTAATGCTATTGTTTACTACACATTACTAATACAAGAAACAAGCCTCAGAGAAGTCTTCTGTGTGACAGGATTTCATGCATGGATTATGTTGATTGCTCTGGTACATAGATATCATAAAAATGCATATAATCTTGATCACATGGTCCTTAAGGGATGTTGACATATTTACACAGAAAACCCAGATTCAGTGATGTGCTGTCATGTAGGCAGTGATTCATCAAAGCCAAAAAAAAGTGTTACATCATTTATTTGTATTGATCATCATTTTTTTTGTTGTTTTAAATGTACAATATGCTCTTTTTTCTTCTAAAAATACCTTTCCTTAATGCTGAAGCAGAGGCTTTCTGTGCCTCTGTCTGCACAAAGGCCGTTTGTCATAGATTTGCATGTGTTGTTGGTTCTCACACTGTATTGTAGTGTTGTAGTACCTGACACAGGTCTCAAAAGACAGCTCTTTGAAGGTCTTAGGCTCGTCTCGGAATCAATTGCATTTTCAACCAGTCTTGTCTCATTTTCAGACAAAGAGGACTCGTCATTTAATTTCAAGACGGATCAAGACCACAACTGTGGAGATATCACTAAATCGTCTTGTCTGATTTATTTGTGAACATCATAACTGTTACTGTAAAACTTACTGCTCCAAATGCAACCAATAATTTGACTCATTTTATAATTTGAAACATTTTTTTGTGACTGCAGATTTCACTTCTCCCTGCCCCCATTCAAATGCCCTCTAAGAAAGTGAATGTGGGAGATAGGAGAAGAAGTCAAAGAACTGCCTTGGTCTTGGACATGACTTGGTCTTGGTTTATAGTCTTGACTACACCACCACGGTACTGAATGATCAACACTGAGGCAGAGGCCTCAGCCCTACAGTATATGGCAGGTTCATGACAAGTCACATGACATCCACTCCATATCGCTCTGGACCACTCCCTTCCCTGCCTGGCAAGCAGTGCATCTGTGTATATGACAATCTGCTGTGAGTTGCCGTGAGTGAGTTAACCAGTTAACTTACATGTCATGATGGCTACCATGTTTTAACGACTCGTAGCATTGATGATTACCTACAGTTTTAAAGACTCTTTTCCCAACAGTTTGACTGTGATTGTACATAAGTCTGGAGCGAGGCCGTGCCCTTTCCCAAATAGCTGCTAGCACATTCTAGCACAGATAACGATGGCAGTCAGTGTGGATTCTTATGAAGAAAAAAGAGCTGTGGTTGCTAATGGGAAACCAAAACCTCAGGTAGGTATATTTTTGATGTATAGCCTAACTAATGTAGACTATATTGCATCCATCCATGTGTAATATGAACTTGGGCTTGAACTGGGCTGCTGTGTTAATTAAATGTAGACATATTGATAGCTCACTGGCAGGGATTTCACCGCATGTTGCTGCAAGATGTGGGATTCAGAATCTCATTCACAAAATACTCGAAACTGTGATCTATTGCGCCGGAGCACAAGCAAATGGGTAATCAATAGGATTATCATATGAAAATCTTCTTGATGTGCTTTCACATCAATATTATGCATAGAATTTGTTGCGCGTCCCGATCCACCCGGTGTAATCCCTTCACTCCCAAGACAGATATGTGTGCGTCCACTTAATCAACTGGTTGCAGAATAATCTCATCATAAACAGCCTCAGCTGCTCGTCCCCCGGAGTGAACGATGTGCTCCTTTCTCTCATGCCCAATCAAAGCATCTTACGCTGGCTCTGTGCCAGGTAAGATAGTAAGCCCATCCTGCCAGCCTCCCGCCACCCCGGCCGACAGAAGCCCACCCGGTGTTAAATCAGAGCAGAGACCAGCCTGGCAGGCACACTGTTGGGGAGATTGATGATGTTGCTGTGTTTAATTACTTTTATTTGTGTTTTTGGCACAGGGATGATTTTGAACTTTTTTTTTCCTCGGCTTGTCAGAGAAAACCAATCACTGTGACAAGGATTTACAGACCCAAGTTTCATCTTGTCTCCCTCTCTTAACTACTTATAATTTGTGTATTAAGAAACGCTACACTGAAAGGAAGACCTCCTCAGAGAATAGGATACACCCAGAGAGACAGCTTGCGTGACCTTGTAGTGCAGATTGGAGATAAAGCTTTTGAACCATTTGGAGTGTTGTGTAGAAAAACCCAGCAGCTAATAAGCTCATACACACTGAGAGACACCTTCAGGCTTTTTGGGAAAATGCCTGGAGAGCTTTCAAGAAAGGCACTCTCTTGAGGCATCCCACTGACTTAGCAGGAACACTTTATTTAACCCTGCTATTTAGCATTTATAAGCAATATATACATATATACATACAGTATATTCAACCATCTTTTGATTGTCCCAGTGTTCATTGTTTTTGGTGACCAGTAGAGTAGGCTACATTCCCAGGTGTTCACATATCTTGTTTACCAAGCATCAAAGTATGATATAATCTGGCAGGGATGGTAGGTGCATGTCTCTACTAGCAACTGCTGAATTGACCTGAGCAATAATTCAGAAAATAAATAAATAAATAAATAAATAAATAAATAAATAAATAAATAAATAAATAAATAAAATAAAATAACAACTGTTGTCTGTCAGTATAGTGTTAGTTATGGAGATTCAGTATTGTGACAAAGCATGTGTGCTAATTATAGATGCATCACAAAGCATCACAGTAGCCTTTTTCTTGCTGACATACTATTCACAGTAATAAGAATTAAGGGACTAGCAACAAATCTACTGAGTTATTCAAGATATATATAAGGGGAAAATGAGAAATAAACACAAACGTATTGTAATTTATTCCCATGTATGCTGTAATCTCAGTCAGCACTCCTCTGGCAGCAGCAGAGTGTCTCTCCATCTCTCCTTGCATGGGCTTGAGAGCAAGGTAGAGTGGTAGAGACAAGTGGGAAACTGACAAGAAAAATAAATTCTCTGAGATTAAACTGGTAAATTTATCAGGCAAAAAATCAGAAAAATAATGTTTATTTGTACATTTGTTACTTTGCTCTCAGATAATTTCTGAGTTTCTGAGTTTTTTTCTTGTATATCTACCATACTGATATGAAATCCTGAGCATTTTCTGAAAATTGTGACTCCTTTCCCCAGCTACGTTAATTTATTTATTTTTTCTTAAACCTACAATGGCCCTAATACGTTGCCATACTGTGACTGTTAATGTATAGAC
>JAJHUR010086039.1:0-33802 GCA_027495735.1 Lutjanus campechanus | reverse complement strand
ATCGGTAAGGAAAGTAGCTATTGGCTGTCCTAAAAGTCGCTAGAAGTCGCCAAATGACGTAATCGCCTAATTTGCATAATTGACCATTTGCATGTAATTGTAATGGACGCTGTAGTAGAGAGGAATAAGTTATTTGAAACACATCAGAGGGTTAATATCTCATTTCATGAAACCGTCTATACAAAAAATTGTTTAAAATGTTAAAGTTATGGCAAAAAATGTTCATGTTTTACTGTGAACATGGCTCCTAAATTCAGCATAAGGTTAGAAACTGAACCAAACTTAAGAAAACTAAACTAAATCAGCGGCGGCGTGGCTCATGCACGATTCATTAGCAGTCTGGACGCAGAGTGGTGTGGGTCTCCTCTCTGCTCTGACTGCAGCTACAACTGCTGCGCGAGGCTGCTGTGAGACTGACCGTCTGTGAGTGCTTTGGGACGGGGGAGGGGCTCATGGCAGCACCCGCTGCTCGTTGAGGACAGTAACTGCAGAATATATGCTTTCACGTCAGTCTCCAAAACACCAGAAAAAGTCGCTAGATTTGTCACTAGTCGCTTTTGACAAAAAAAGTCGCCAAGAGGATTTGGAAAGTCGCCAGATTTAGTGAGAAAGTCGCCAAGTTGGCAACACTGAATCTCTTGTGTTCCTGCATGTGCGTCAAGGACGTCTGGCGTCAAGCGCGCCCTCATGCAGGCTGGCGGGGAATTACGGGTTCAAAATGCAATTAATTGCAATTAATTTATTTTAATCGAGTAATTTCTTATCGACAATTATTCGATAATCGATTAATTGTTTGCATCCCTAATAGGGAGCATATATGTAACACTTGATGAGATGCTTCATAACACCGTGCCTCCTACTAGAGTTGCTGAAGTTTGAAGCTGGAATTTGTATTTATTTTCTTTTTATTAGTACTGTAAATGTTATGTAGTGTAAATTTATTGTTGTTGGGTTAAGTTTTATTTATAATGTGAATTTGTTATGTGAAATTGTTATGTGTTTAAAAATTATTTATACATTTAAATATACTTTAAACTGTTAAAGGTTAACATATTGTTCAATTTCAAATTCAAATTTCATGTCACTGTCTGTCATTTTGCGCTTCCTTTTAGAAAGAGAAAAATGACACCTTAACTCTATTCAGAGACCCCAACACCAAAGAACATTTGGCAAAATGTCTCGGGTAAAATGCTGTTTTTTAGTTATAGTTATCGTTATTGGTATGGACATCTGTTTAATGTATCACAGAGCCAAAATATACATTTTTTTTGTTTATATTTGCATATGTGATATCATATTCATGATTAATATACAGTATATTACAGGATACAACTAATATAAAATTGCTCAACTGGTTGGCATATCATGCAGGCACCAATTGTCTATTCTGTCAGCACATATCGAGCTGAAAGAATGGTTACCACTCTCAGATTAATATTAAGTGAGGCAAAGGCTACTTTCACAGGCATAAAAGCGGGAGGGGTGCTAAATCATGCTTTTGTAATGATAAGTTTCAGTTTGATTTTGTAGATGCAAGTTTGATTGAGCCTTTGTACCCACTAACCTTCAGTGGTTACAACTGTGATTTCCACTGAGAAAAAAAAAAAACTTTCTCAGCTTTGGCCTCAATCCATTTCTGTAAAACCATGAGCTATGTAACCTATTCAGGCTCTGAGGGATGCGAGTAAAATTTCCAAGTATTCAAGGGATTAAAGTAAAAATGGGCTACCTGTCAGTGAATGTTATTTTCAGCAAGCTGCCACACACCTTTTGCCACACAAAGAAACTTCAAAACACATATCCCTGGATCTTCTCAGTCATAACTTGTGAATGGTTCTGATGGCATACACTAAATATCCTGGGTTACATCAACATCTCATCTATTTATATGCATCTTGGCACCCCATTTGTTCATTCTACATAACACTGTTGCTTCATCTGTGCTTCATCTCTATTTATCTCTATACTGACAAGTACTTAGCAGGTTCAGTTGTTCTTCCTTTGTGCTCCCAGAGTTATATAAAACTGTAATAAGCCTGGTTTTCCGGAGGAGCCAAAGTGGATGTTTTTGACTGACAGGCCACAGTGCATATGATGGGTGGAGGTTACATTTTGCAGATCATGTGCATGTGTGCACGTGTTTGCAAGTTGCCTCCGGTTGCATTCTCAGGTATAGGTATTCATTCCTTTGCAGTGTCCTGTTATTTACAGGTTGCAGTTACTTTTGCAAACTCCATGCTATAATGTAACCTTAAATTAACACTTCATATCATCTGGCAGTAGCCCATTGGCTTAACCGGGTGATCTAGCATTGAATGTCATTTTTATATTGCCAATGGCAAGAGAAACAGAGGATCCTATCGAGTAATGGGAAAAACAGCAGGGGAGGTAGCCTAAGGCATAAGAAGGAAATGTGCTGGCGGCAGCCCTGCTCTGCGTTATGCAATCCAAGAGAACAGTTTGAACATGTAGAATCTCCAAACTTGTGTAGGTTTTCATGGCTGTCAGTGGCCCATTAGTCCACAGTTCTAAGATAAATGAATCAGACGCATGACGTTTATGATATGAGCCTTCATTACTCACTCTATTGGACATGCATAGACAAACACATCTATGGATGATTTAAATGATGCAAATCCACTCTGAATGAAGATTTCTAGTTATGACTTGATAAACAATGCAGTATATAACTATACCATTAAAGGGATATATTTTGTGTGCTTTCTAGTGGGGCGCTACCGAACTGTTCCGAGGCCCCTTCATTTGCAACGCTGATATTTGAATTCTCAATCAAAATCATAAAATGTGCAGTCTCTTATTTTTTGCTTGTCGAGTCATTCTGTTTAAATGCTATATTTCTGCACAGTTGCAGATAAAGATTAGGCTACTCTAATATTTTTTAGTATCATAGTATCATATGTAAATTTAGATTGGCTGGGTAAGATTGTTTCCAACTTGTGTGATCCAAACATTTCCAATAAGTCCAGAGCACTGTAAAGTCCAAAAGTAAAAATTTGTTAAAAAACAGATAGATGTAAATAATCATTTCCAGTATTAACAACATGTTTTTATCTAACAAAACATTTGATCTTCAATCTGTATTTGTTGCTACTTAGCCTCTCAAAAACATGTCCATTGCAGTCAAAAAACTCTGCTTATACACCTGTATTAGCGGGAAGGTGTAATAGCAATTTAACACACAAATAAATTACATTTATGTTGATGAAACTGACAAGTTAGAGGGGTGATGATGTCATAATATACGATAGACGATAGACATTTGAAGCTTCATTCAAAAACCTCAATAGAAGGTTCAAATGTTTAAAAAAAAGATGAAATTTGGTACAGCACCACTTTATACAATGACAGTCCAGCTGATATATAGCTGATATCATTAGCTGCATGCAGGTAAACTTCTCGAGTACCTTACTTTGCCCCCTTAGGCTTAACACCAAAGCCAGGTGACTGTAATCTATTGACAGACAACAGCTTAGATACAGAATAACAGCTTTGGATCTTTAGCTGTCTTGGCCCCACATACATCAGTCTGTCTAGAGGCTGCATAATCCACACTAAACTGCCACTGAACACTAGGCAAAAAATCTAATGGTGCTGTCTAAATTGACAATGCTCAGTGTCAGTCACACTGATGTCCATCAAACACCCCCATGATTCCCAACCCAATACAGAGATATGGAGTTAGACCAAATAGACCAACTAAAAATGAATCATAGTTCCAACACAGTTAAAAAGAAAAGAGTTATCATTATTAGCACATCAGTATGAGCTTTCAAAGCAACATGAAACTACAAATGAAGCTCAGAAAAGGCCTCATCTGTACACAAATTGCTGGTACTGTGGTGCTTTCGCCAAAAATGGCAATATTATTTATTATGTCAAAGGGAACATTCTCTAATGTAATGAGACGACATGCCAAAGTGCATCAACAAAGAGAAACAGCAGGCACACATTAAAACATACCAAACATAATGTGTCAGACATGATACACACTATCTAGAAAGTTGTATCGGAGAAATTGGCTTACAACCCTGATATAACTGACTTATGTAGTGACATTTACAGTGGCCATGTCGTTACAAAGTTATCCAAAGTGTTTATGCAATGTCAATCCCCTGTATTTACTTATAACTTATAAAGCTTTCAAATAGCATTTCTCTGGCCAATTAACTTAAATCAAAAATGATGTGCAACTGACTGGATCTGTTATTGATCTATTCAAAAATATGTATTTCATACCTAAATTAGGAATTCTGAATTTAATAGGTAAACAGACACTGCTGACTCTCCTGTTTCATACTATCTGCTAACCACTGCCACACAACAAAACCAAGCAGACATAAATAAAGAGCAAGGGTAGACAGCAGCACTCTACATCAAAGGGCCACAACTATTCTCTTTTTTATATAAACTATACTATTGTCATCATACACAAGTAGCTACTCCATGGGAGCAATTTCATACTAGCATATAAATAGACATTTATGTACTGGAAGAATACATGAGTGCTTCTTCTGCTAACTTACTGCTCAGCTCCTTTGTTTACACTTTGGAAAGCAGTTCTCCTCAATCTAAAACACCAGATAAAATGTTCAGTAAACAGGCTGGCTTTACTATAATAACCATGGTATGATTATTACAAGCAAGCCGAGTAAAGAATGGGGAAAGGCTATATATTAATAATAAGATCACAAGAGCAAAGGAACTTAACAGCACTCCAGATCATTATGCCTTAGTCCACTGATCAACAACCATCTCTTTGTGTGTTATAATAATGTACGTGTAAAACACTGGTAAAGAGTTTAACACTTGGGATTTGGTGCCAGAAATATTTGTATGTCCTCTGCTAGCCAAGTTTGCTCTCTCCCTCCAACATATGAGTGTTGGCCCAGTGCAAATATTCAGCAAAGGAAGAGAAAAAGAGCAGAGAGCAGAGATAAGCTGTCTTGCATGGGAAGATCTCTCATGACACAGGGCCCTAGGAGCTTATCCTACATGTGCACAACAGGAAGCCAAAGAGAGTTCACTGCTCAAACACACAGACACACATATGCACACACTCGCATTTTTAGTGTTTAGCTTACATCAAAATCCTGTATAGCTTGACCAATATACCGGTCAACAGATATTATAGGCTTGATATTGGCTTATCACCACTATAGAGGTCTATATTGGTATCGACATATATGATGTCCAATATGAAACCTTTTTTATTACAGAAAATAATGCGGATTGTTTTCTTACATGTATAGGCCACATTATGTGTACATTTGATCTTCCATATTTTGCTCTATTTGTGTTTTTTTTCCTTCCTTTTTTTCTATAGTTATTCATAATTAGCAAAATACCTGTGAAAGTTAGTGATTCAGTGCCCTGATTTAATTTTGGACAATTACTGTAAAATATCCTGTCACCATAACATATCTTTGTCACAAATGTTAACTACTTTTGAGGACCTATTCCCAGAAAAAAACAAACCGAAAAATTCTATATTCTGTATATTATGTTCTGCATAAAGAATATCAGCAGAAATATCAATACCAAAATTTCATTACTCCCTAATATCGGTATCAGTCCCTAAAATCCAGTATCGGTTGAGCCCTAAATCATGCAATGTGAATTCTAACTGTACAAAGCTTACTAGGGAAACCAAAAAATGTTCACATTTGAAAAGCTGAAATCAGACAATTTGGACATTTTTTTTTCTTAAAAAATACAATGGTGATTAATCTATTAGTTGGCAACTAATCCATTAATCAACTAATTGTTGCAGCCCTAAATCACGCATGCAAACTGTAACTGTACAAAGCTTACTTAAACATACACAAGTAATAATTGGCTCAGCGAGTTCAGCACACTTACAGACAGTCACACATTTACACTGACAGCAATATATCCAACCGCTGGACAGCTTGTCATCTCGTATTCATCAATCAACTGAGAAAACACAAAGGCTGATAACTGACAGCGAATATGGCTTTATGTGGCACATGAAAGGGTCGAGGGAGACATGACTGTGGATCATCATATGCACATGAGATGGTCTGACTCACCGAATGGTTGACTCCCCACATAACCACGCTGAGAAGAGGGTCGCTGGCACGGAAGAGCTTCACTTTCTGAGCAACGAAGTGCTTTTTCTTGGTCTTCGTTTTGCTCGCAATAGATGCGGCGATGCTCCCCGCCGAAGCCATCTTTTAAGCAAACTGGCTGGTTATTGCAGTCTATGCGATAATCTCGACAGAGTATCTTCCCTTGAAGCTGGCACAGTGGCCACCAGCTCACGACTCAGTAATACCAATACTATTCATCTAGCCAGCTCGCAAATCAAAGTGCCCCAATTTTTTTCTTCATCCAACGTCCCACACAGCTCAGCTGTCGCTATGGCCCTACCACTACAACGAATAATGTGAGAAAATACGATGTGTTGAAGCTAATACTGCTGCTCTCCTTCGCCTAACAGTCCACCGCTTCCCTCAGCCCACATCATAAGTCACCTCTCTTCCTTCCTTGACTAGTCTGGAGCTCTCCGCACCCCTGCTATGTGAGCTCTCACTGAGCTGGCGTTAGCATAGCCGACAAGCTTGCTAGCTAGCAAACACCAACGGTAAATTTCGTAAAATTACTAAACGTATTAAACGGCAGCCCCGTGAAGCCCCGTGGCATATGAAACACAAATTACCATGCAGCCTTAAAACAACTTATTGAAATGACACATCAATGATGCTGAATGGCTAACTAAACGCTAACGTTAGTTCCTCCGACCTTCGCTAACGTTAGCCAACTGACAGCACAAAGCAGCACCAAGACTCCGTTCAGCAGCTAGCTACCGTTAGCCTGCAAGCTAACTGTTAACATTAGCTAACAGCTCTGAACTAGCAAGCGGCTCAGCCCTCCTACGCTTTTGTGGTCAGTCCGTAGAGATGACAGAGGTGTCATGTCATATTCGTGCTCCGTTTGAATTAAAATGCCGTGGAGCAGTTATATGGACGTAAAATCAACGGGTGGTCAACTCCGTCTGCAGCATTGAGGAGGTTCATGTGTGCTGCTGTCAACTGACAGCTCGGCGGAGGAGGGGAAGTGACAGCCTGCCTGCCTGCCTGCGCTTTGCAGTGTCTGCTGCGCTGATTCGCTGCAACCCCCTCCCTCCACTGGCTCTATGCTACCTTCTGTGCTTTTTAATAGCACACATGAGCCGTTTTAACATCAGTCTAAATTTGCATTTAGATTTAAATTTCCTATTATGAACTGAAACCGTACGAATGAATCCAAAAATCCCCTTTGAGTGTGAAATGTAGCATTCACTGGACGACTAACCCATTTTCAGGTGGGCCCATGGATGTGAGCGTGCGTGCGGACGTGCGTGGGCGCGCGTATTTGCAGCTCGTGTAATAATAATGCATTAGCAGAAAAACCTGTACATCATCCCAGCAGCCATTCCCTATCCTTGGTTTGCTTTAGTTTAGATTAATCTGAGGCTCATTTCAGGCAGCGCAGCGATAATGTCCCACACCACCAGAGGTAATGTCTTTAGAGGTCATTTGGTTTTCTGGTGCATACTGTGCTGTTTCCACTGGCACATTGCTGTGTCAGTGCCTCTCTCAGAGCAGGAGGGATCACTGTGCTGATGCCTTATAGCTCATTTGTTTTATGACTCACTCTTCACAGCAGCATTTATCTCAGCACTATTCCTATATGACCTGTACAGAACAGACCCCCACGCCTCAACACATACACCACATTCACACACATCATGCCCTACAAATTCCCTTGGGATTTTTCAGTATTTTCCCCATTCATTTTTAGTTCGGAGTTAGCCTAGCTGCTCCATGCACATGTGAGTATATGATTATTAGTAGATCACACAAAGTCAGGCCTACGTTAAAGAGTTAGATTTTGTTTATGTCGCCGTCATATTTCACATTTTGTTTTGTTGTCTTTTCAATTAAATTCAATTTTATTTGTATAGGGTCCTATCATAACAGAGTTCTCTTAGAGCACTGCTCGTATAGAGCAGATCTACATTATAAACCCAAAGGTTTTGCAACTTCAGTTTTGCAATTCAACATTTCACTGCAGTTTACTGTATAAAATGGATCTTTTTCACGTCTCGTTCAATTTAATGTATCAGAGCGCAGGACTCTGACTGTGTTTGACCTGAATGGAACAGAACCTTAACAGGCAGGGATGGAGTTTACTGATTAAAACTATTTCAATGAATCGAGTCTGTAATTTTACTTGTAGTTAAGTCTGCATTGCACTGTAATCTACTTACTATTTAAATCATATGTACTGAGTCCTTCAATTTGAATTAATATCCGAACCTTTCATCAACAGTGTTGTAGCCTGTAAGGCTAAACGGGCCAATGAAAGCCATTGACCAGAACAGGATTTGAGAGTAATTTAGCCTGAAACTTTGGAGGAACAGGAACCCTTTTAGATTGAATGCCTGCAATTGTATTAAACAACAGCTAAATGGTCACTAATACTCTGAGTAGTTTTGGGGAAGAATACGTTGTATTTTACTTTTTTCAACACCAGTAGTGTTATATAGATAATATATTACCCTAATTACCAGTACTTGCATTTGAGTATAGATTTTCCGTTCTCGTTCCACCTCTGATAATTAGTATAATCTATAACACCTGTGTTTACAAAATGACTGCTATCTAATGAATTAACTTGACAACATTTCAGTCTTGACACGATATGCATGGCATGACGTTAATAAACTTCATCCAATCTATAAATTAAATACAGTAACGGTTGATATATTTTAATATTAGACTGGCTCGCTAATTCAGAACTAACTATAATGATAGCTATCAGGTTCAAACCCTTCTCCAGCCCAACGTGGCATCCGTTGCCTAGCAACGCGTTGTCAACCTCCTTTTCCAAAACAAGGAACCTACAACACCAGTAGTACTTCTGGCCAGCTGTCATGCTAACGCTAGTTATGTAACGTTAGAACTTGAACTTCTTTTTGTTAGAAATAAATAGGTAAGTCATAGTGACTATTTGAGATAGACATGTATTTGTTTTGTGAGCGTCATTTGTGAACACTTCCACCGAGTAGCCGACTATGCTGTCTGGTTAGCTTTGTAATTTAGCAAACAGAGCTAACGATATTCATAGAGTTGATTGCATTAAGCAGCTGTTGAACCACGTAACGTTATTAAAATGCAGTTTCTCTTTAGGCTGCAGGATGGGAAAGAAAGTGAAAAAGGAGAGTGAAACTCCATGCAAGGAAACGGTGAGAGATTCTTGTAATGAAAGTGTTCTCATCTTTACCGTTTGATAAAGCCAGGCTAAAGGTTTATATATTTCGTGTCCACAGAAACAGATGCCTATAGCCTGAAAATATAGTGTACATCCCGGGGACAGACAGTTTTAAAGTATTTACATCTCTCTTTGCGCACTCACAGTTTGAACCAGTACCTATTGAGGGCAAAACCCCAGCAACGGTAGTGCTGCTGCTGAGCTCCCCAGAGGAGGACATCCTAGTCAAAGCCTGTGATGCAATCCACACGTTTGCAGAGAAAGGTACAGTATGCTTTCCATCATATACTGGTCCACATTTGTTGTGGATGTTTGTTGGGAAAGAGTTTGAATAATGCTGCAAAACTTTATTGAACCCACAAAGCCAAAGAGATATCCTTGCTTTACATGTTTTATCAAACTAATCATTACTTGAAGAAACTCAATAAAGACATGACATAAGTTCAACCTTTTATGGAGAATTAAGAGAAACTCTGATGCATTTATCTTAGCCTCTCCCATTCACAAAATAATTGTGGAGTACATTGTCACAATTTATTGCTCATCATATCTACCCCCACTTTGTATTACTTTCGAAAAATATATTGGTTGGATTCACTGAATATGACAATTTTGGCTGATTAATTTGCTCATCAATTTGCCCAGATTTTATATTCACAAATCAAATTTCATTAGCAAAATGTTAAACTTATACCTGGATATATCAAACAATATTTTTTTTTTTGCATCTGAATGTATGAACAAAAAGCTGTTAAAAAAACATGTTCATAAATTTTTACAATATATTTATTTGAGTCATACAGTATGCTTCCCACTGCTGCTGAAGCTTACAAATTTTCTTTGTCTGTTTTTGGTGAGCAACGCTGCAGCTGAAAAGCACAAGATATAAGACTACTTGTGGCTGACCACTTTCTTATCTCATTTCCTGACATTTACTGTGAAATCATCAAATATGTTTCCATTCTTCCCTCATGAAGCACTTGTATACTTTTGTATATGAGGAAATGACATGTTAAAAATTGTTATATAGAATGAAAACCTCTCATAATGTGTATATTGCCATGTTGAGTACCACCCAATTTAATTTCAATTTCCACTTATGCCCTTTCATCTTTAATCACATTGCAGTGTTTATCTTCACTACTACGCATAATAAACACCCACGGACAATCAGGTCTGTGTGGCACCATGCTTTAATTTTCCTGTTCACTGTCTCCCCCTGTTGTTAGGAGATGAGAACAAGGTTTCTCTGCTGGGACTTGGGGCATTGGAGCCTCTCTGTCAGCTCATTGCTCACAACAACAAGCTGGTCAGACGCAATGCCTTCATGGCCTTGGGCATCATGGCCACCAACGGTGAGTCATAGGAAATCAATGCAGGCTTGCCCTCTCAGTCCTTTGATGGCTTACAATACAAACGATGTGACTGGCCTTTTAACTTTAACCAACGTCCTGACCATCTATCTGCATGCCAGGGCAATTCACTGTTTAGAGACTTGCTGAGTGGCTACAGAAGTTGCTGTTTTGTCGACTTGCAGACTGAGTGACTGGATAACTGAGTAATAAACTTTGTCTCGTATTTTCATTGAAAGGTGATGTAAAGAATGCTCTGAAAAAAATGGATGTAATTCCATCAATCATTGACAAATTGTCACTTGAAGGTGAGTAATTTTGATTGCACGATAAACAAACTCAGAAGAAGATATTTACAGTATATTAGCTGGTAATAAAACAACAATATTCTTTCCTATTCTAGAAGACATAGTTGTACATGAGTTTGCAACACTGTGCCTGGCCTCTCTGTCAGTGGATTTTGTGTGTAAGGTCCAGATCTTTGACAACAAAGGCTTGCCACCTCTAATCCAGCTCCTATCCAGTCCAGACCCCGATGTCATGAAGAACTCACTAGAGATCATCTTCAACCTGGTTCAGGTGACTCAAAGTCATCAGCCTAGAGGACATTACAAGATGTACAAGTTACATTTATCTAAAATGCCACTAAAAGCATCACTGTCCTTTCTGAGATAGAATTTTGGGAAGGATGTTATTCAAATGGCTCCAAATTTCTTGTGTCCTCTTTTTTGTTCTGTATGTATAAAGGACTACCAAAGTCGTCTGTCAGTGCATGAGTTAGGTGGGATCCCCCCACTTCTGGAGCTATTGAAGTCAGACTTCCCTGTCATTCAGCATTTGGCTTTAAAGACACTGCAGAATATCACCACTGATAAAGATACACGCAGCACCTTCAGGGAAGACCAAGGATTTGAGAAGCTCATGGATATCCTAAGTAATGCGGTAGGTAAATATGTGTGAGAGAGAAAACACATGCTTTTCTGGTAAAATGGTTAAGAATATTGTTCCCTTTGAAGTAGCTCTTGTTCTTAAATATTAATGTTTTTTCTATCCTTTACTGAGTCCTTTACATCCTCTGTCCCCTATTCTATGTTTTTCTTTCTTACAGGACTTAAGTGACCTTCATGCTGAGGCGTTAGAGGTGGTTGCTAATTGTCTGAGTGACAGTGAGAGTGTCCAGCTGATCCACAAAGGTGGAGGACTGACAAGGCTGATGGAGTTTGTTCTCACCCCCAACATACCTGAAATCCAGTCCAACACCGTTAAGTGCATTGCCAGGGTGGCTCAGAGCTGTAAGCACAGAAGGAGACAAGATATAATAATTTTCTCTTAATTTTGCTTTACTTTAGCTGTGTGCTTTTCTGTCTTTGTTACATTGTGTGTGTGTGTACATGACTGGATGATCATGTGTGTAGCTGAGAATCGCAAACTACTCCATGAGCAGAATGTGGAGAAGGTTCTGGTGGAGCTTCTGTCTGTGGGAGACATCAGCGTGAAAACAGCTACCTGCCAGGCTGTCCCCGCCATGAGCCTCCACCAAGCTAGCAAAGACACCTTCAGAGACCTGGGTACATACATACACATTCACACAACCAACATGATGGATGGATTACTGAATAGGCTCACAAGCCCAAGGGGTCAGGTGGCAGAAACACAAAACAACCACAGACACAAAATGACCACAAAAGGACAGAGTAACAACAAAGAGAAACACAATGATGACAAAGAGACAAAAAATGACTACATTGAAACACAAAAACCACCACAAGGAGGTATAAGAGACTCCAAAGATACACAAAACGACTACAAAGAGAGGCAAATGACCAGAGAGAAAAACAAAATGATTACAAAAAGTTTCAAAACAACTACAAATAACATCTCTAAGTGGTTTCCATGTCTCTGAGATTCAGAGAGTTCTGGTTGAGCTACAAAATGTGGTTTAGCTACATCACATCTTTTTTTTGTTTTTGTTTTTTTGTCTCTTTCAGTCTGGAGGTCTGGCTTCTATATAGGACGGGTGGTGGTAGTAGCACTGGTGCTATATGTCTTTACCCAGGAGCCCATTGCCTTTTAAACTGTTCATGACCACCATAACATCAACACACTCACCACAATGAAATGTGCATGTGTTGTATCTCTTTGTTTCAGGTGGTATCCCTGCCATTGTACAGTTGCTGAACAATGACAGTTTAGCACTGAGAGAGGCGGCAACCGAGGCCCTCTCTAACCTCACGCATGGCAACAAACTCAATGCATTGTGAGTGACAGACAATCTGACTGAATTCTTTTGTTAATCTTGGAATAATTTACATATTTTGTGTTCTATTAGATCATGTAAATGTCAACCCTGCAACAAGTTACTCAAAAAAGAAATAAATAATTTCAAGGTCCTTTGAGTGTGTATGCCACAAAGTATGTAACTTATTGCTTACTGCTTAAGGCGTAAAACATTAAGGCTGGGTTGCACCAACAAGGATTAATTTTAAAACCTGATTAAATCATGGTTTGACTTACACTTGAGGAGGTATAACATTTAAAATAGCGGCCTTTTTGAGTTGGGACAAACTGAACCCAAACTAGTTTTATGTTTTAAGTATTTCTTAAAGGAGGATTTAAAGCTTCTCTGCCAAGCCATCATAGTAGCCTAATTAACTTTTTGGCTAATATAAAGTTGTTGGTTTTTTGTTTTTGTTGTTTTTTGTTTTTTGTTTTGCAAGCTAAAAGCAAGCTTTTAATTTTTAGCTAGCAAGCAAGCAAACAATGCAATGCTCTGTTTATTAATACAGAGCAGCTGAAAGTTAATGGTTTTCTCCTATTTTATACATACTGGGTCCTGACAGCACTCAAAGTTAATTTTTGTTTATTTACATATTTTAGTTTGGTAAGTAAGAATCTCTATATTGATTAAACTTTAATTTCAGCTTACAATTCAAATTTAGATTTACTGAACAGAGATTAGTTTTTAATTGTAATTTAAAAAAAGCGCTCTGCTTAATTTAATCTGGATTTACTCATTTTAAACCTAGTTTTATTAGATTCTGATTACAACTAATCTTAGATTAAATTCATCTTTGTTGGTGCAGCAGTCTAAGTTTGTGACCTCTAAAACTGAGGTATTTTAAAGTTGTGCAGTAAGCCTTCCTCTCTATTTCACAAAAGATTTAATACTTCATCTGTCTTCTCATGGTTCCCCCTCACTGAATATCTCTTTACCTCTCTTCTCCTCCTTTCTCTATTTCATCTCCCACCTTTTTATTCCCCTGACAAATCTTTCCTTTACCCATCATCTCTCACTGTCTGACTCAATATTTCAGTATTACTGTCTCCTTCAGTTCTGGGAACGGTACTATTTAACTCCTGCTCCCATGAATCATTCTTTCACTATCTTTACTCTTAATGCTTGCTTCCCCCTATGCGCTACTTATTTTTGCAAGTCACACATATAATACATACGTTACAGAAATACTGTGTTTTTTGCTATGTTTTGAGATTGCATTTACATTCAGTTCTGCAGTAAATCTTCCATCCATTTCTGTGATATCTTCTAGTGCAGTGTATGAGGCAGGAGGCCATGAGATCCTAGTCCAGCAGCTCTATGGAAGCTGTCCCCAGACAGTGGCCAATTCTGCTGCCACACTTGGCAACATGGCAGGACAGGAGGTCATCCGCTGCAGCATCTTGTCACATGGAGCCATACGGGCTCTGGTGGAACCCTTGAAGTCAACTAATACGCAGGTCCTGGTCAACACCACGCAGTGCCTAGCACTGCTGGCCTGTGATACAGAAGCGAGGGCAGAGGTTGGTGTTTGTGTGTTGAATTTTTCAGAATGCTGCCTTGCTCTCATGTATGTGAATTAAATTTGAATAATCTGGATTTACACATTTTAAACTTAGTTTTGCTAAACTCTGGTTAGAATTCATCTTAGATCAAATGAATCCTTGTTGGTACAACCCAGTCTTAGTGTTTTTATTCTTAACCCACACCAAAATCTGTCAAACTAAATTTTAAAAAATGCAATGTTGATTATGTTTCTTATAAGCTGTCCAACAATATATTATATGCTTTCCCTGATTACCTAAAATTCACTCCTGTCCTACATAGCTACAAAGTGCTGGAGGCCTTCAACCACTGGTCACTTTGCTGCACTCCCATTACAAGGAAGTGTTGCAGAATGCATGCTTGGCTATTAATGTCTGTGCCAGTGATGAGCCCACAGCTGTGGAAATGTGCAAATTTGGGTAAGACATTGAGATGATAGATAACATGACATCAGGGGATGAAAGATGAATCATGACATGTAGAACTGGAGGAGCATTTTTGAGAAGTGTACAGTCACAAATCTAAGTAAGTGTAGTGTAATTGGAGACATCTCAAAGCAGTCTCTTACACAGCCAGTAGATGGCAGTATAGGACAGCCTTATGTGTAGCTTTATAAGAAAGTAAGGGTCATTTTGTTCATACTGTATGTGTGAATGTTTGTTTGTGTGCATTTTGATGTTTACAATGTGTTTTTATGTTAACATTTGCTTGTATTCCTGATCTGTGTATGTGTGTCTCAGAGCCCTGGAAATGCTTCAGGAAATCAACCAATCTGTGAACCGTAAGAGCAGTTTCAGCAAGTTGGCCATGATCAGCCTGCTTAACTCCAACTTGTCTATTAAATACAGCCTCACAGGTCATTTGGCCTCCACTGATATTATTAGAGATGGCTTCTATGATGCCGGGAAGGTGTGTGTGTGTCTATCATTGAAATTTATATGAAACTTAAAGAAATGTAAGTTGAAGATAAAGATGTGCTGGTAATTTGCTATTTTGGAGCTTGAACTGAACATGCTCACAGCAACAATTCTCTCTGTTTTCTCTTTAATTCGTGAAAGAAGAAAACATATTGGAGCAAAGAATATTTTAACATTTTGATTTTTAGCATCTTCTTCTCTCTCTTAGGCTTGTGCAGGTCAGAGGATTCTGACTTTAGAGGAACTGTCCAATCAGCCTATCAACCAGCACCGACCCATCATTGTTGTCAACACAGCAACAGAGTATGTTTTCTTGATTTTTATTTGGAAAAGTCTTAAAAAAAATAGAACTAAACCTTGTTTATAATTTGCACGCATCATGTTCCAACCCAGAAAACTCCCCTCCTCCAAACTTTGACAGCTAACTGGGCTTCATCACAAGCAGAGTGGGAAATTAACAAGAACAACCACACACATAGTGTTAGCGGATTGGCTGAGACTTGGCAGGTTTCCTACACTAACAGTCACACCATGTAGTTCATCGGTACAATTTATTGTGGCTGTTAGATTACTATCACCCTCCCCTTGTCTGCTCCAATCCAGTGCTCCACTTTTTTCTTCTCTACTCTCTTATTTCCCCCTCTCCCTGTTGCCTTCAGTGTGCCCCGTTAGCGTGGCCTCACATGGTAAACAATCCCATTTTTTTAAGATGGCAACACACTCTGAGTAAAAGAGCCTTTGTCTTTGTGTACTCATTTATAAGGGCACACACATACACACTAATACTCCCACAAGCTTTGAGCATTTTGATGGATTAAAGTCGCAGCAGTACCCCCTTCAGGGTACCTCAGGCCACCCCATTGTCCACTCGTTCAGTATGCTTACACACACAACATCTCAGGCATTCTTAAACAGCATGTTATGCAATCCATCCATAACTTGGTGTGACCCAAGTTTAACTTTTTAACTTTAAACAGCAAAATGCCTAATTCAATTTGCTCCATCTTTCTCCTGAGCAAACTCAGTGTCTCTTATAATGCATAAAATTACTTGACCTGGGAGATTCTGCTTTTGCTTCTGTTTGTCTGCAAGATATCTCAATAACATGAGAATGTGGTAGACTGCTAAGACATTATAGTGAAGTAGCCTTTTGGTCTTACAAGGAATAACCATTGTATGTTTAAGGTGCTGAGAACCTGCTGTCTTTTTAATTCATTATACAGAAATATAGTATATCCAAATGTAATAAAGCAGGCTAAATTGCACCTAAATGTTATATGGAAATGGAAACACAGAAAACAGTTTAAAAAAACCAGTAAAAACAGAATAACAGTGTTGTTTTCAGTTATATAAACCATCTTATTCTTGTCCTGTGGCAGAGAGATGGTGCATGTGCCAGAGGAGAGGCAGAACAACCCATCAGAAACAGATAGCAGCAGCAAGGGAGAGCGCAGGACACCCAGGTAAGAGTGTCTTTGTATGTGGGGGCGGGATGCTTACAGTAGCATCATATATAACACTGCCTTGTTATTTTTGCCAATAGTATACAGCTTAAAATATTGGATAATATATGAAAAGATTCTTGGGCTTATTTTTTTAAAGATCTGTGTAATTTATGTGCAGATTGTAAATGTAAAAGATAGTATTACATTTAGTTTCATTAAGGTTGTTAAAAGGGATAGTTGGGATTATTTGAGGTGTGCTTGAATGAGGTGCTTATCAATAGTTTATTAGCTACAGTAGATGGCGGTGAGTACCTGCACGGAAGCTAAGCAATATGTTACTGTGGACAGGGTCAACAAAAAAACCATTTTGGCCACTTATAAAAGGTCTGCCTAAAAAAATCAATATCAATTTAAGTGTACACTATATTTAGAATATTTTCACCACTTTACTTTGACAACAAACCAGAAATCGCTGTTCTATATGCCAAATATCACTCTCTCTAAATCAACCAAACTCCGTAAGTAAAATCTAGTATAATTTTAGTACTGTTTTTGTACTGTCAATTCCCCATTGATACTCTACCCTATTTATAAGACACCGACTCAGATTTCTTGTTAATTGTCACTCTGCACAGGAAGAAAAAAGAGGATGACAAACAGAAAGAAGAGACACAAGCTGAGTCTCCTCCAGAGAAACCATGGAAGATGATGGATGACTTTTCACTGCAGCTTCTAGTTAAAGAGGCCGAAGAATCCATCCTCTCACTGAATGATGAACGAGAGCAGTATGCTGCCTTGGCCAGGTGACTGATTAATGCAGTCATGCAGACATGTCACCACAAATAGAAAAGAAAATCATCTCATATAAATCTCCAAAATCATGGAAACATGTTGAAACAACGTACACTGGAAACTGTATTTGCACACAAATTCCTTGGCATGTTACAGCATTATACAGCTGACACACAATGGAAACAACACTGAGACTTCAGCAAAACAAACACGGTTTTAACTTTTTCCTCCATAAAATGGATTTTGTGCGCATGTATTTGTTCATCAGGCTGGTGAGTGAAGCCATGGGCGGAGCAGTGGAGATGGAAAAGTTGCATGAATTTCCATCAGTGCTGCACCTCAGCGAACTCAAGTTTCAGCTCCATTCTAATGTCATTCCCATTGGTATGATCAGCATGGGAATCTACAGCCATAGGGCACTTCTCTTTAAGGTACTACTAACCTAGCCATCACCCAGCATCATCATCTTTTTTTCCTCCCATTTTGCAGACTTCAACCACATCTTTTGACATCCTATTTTAGGTCCCTCTCTCCATTTCTCAAGTTTTCATGTACACAGTAATTCTCTTCATTCAGTCCATCTTGTTTCCAAATACTGATACCCCGACCCATCCTCTGTCTTCTAACTTTTCAGTGTCTGGCTGATTCCATCGGATTGAGTTGTACACTTGTTAGGGGTGACTACAACCGAGCTTGGAATGAAGTACTCCTCTTTGATGGGAATCCCTCCAGCGATCGACATTCTTCATCACCATGTCGCTACATAGTGGACCTCATGCACCAACCTGGAAGCCTGTTGGCAGCCAATACCCCTGCTGCTGAGCAATACCAGACTATATAGACCAAGACTGCAGTGTAGAAATACTGTTGTGGGCTTCAATAATGCTATACATTATGTTTTACGGAGATGCATTATAAATAATTGATTTGTATTGTATTTGCTGTATGGCAGACCTTAAAATCATACAGTATTATTCACATCGTCTGTTCATTATTTTTGTGCATGCACAAGCCAAAAAAAACAAACAAACTGGGGGTCAAACAGTGCACCACAAACTACAAGTTAGAATATTGAGTTGGTTAGCAGGTGATCTTTACCCGCTGTTTGTGTCTCAACTGAAGTCAGACAATTGAAAAGGAGATATATTTTTGGGTCCTTTCTTTTGCAGGAGACCAGTGGTGGAGGAAAATCCTTCACTTAAAAGAACTAGTAACACACTGCAAAATTCTCCACTGCAAATAAAAGTTGAAAATGTTACTTAAGTAAAAGTATGTGAGTATGATCAAGAAAAGTATACTTTAAGTATTAGAAGTAAAAGTACTGTACCAAAGGAAAATTGCCCCAGTGACTGGTATATCATTATATCATTAGATTATAATTACTCATGTGTTTATATAAAAGTAACATTTTACTGTTGTAGTTGAGGTAGGGTAGTTTTTTAAGTATTCTGTCTAATTTTCATTAATCTGCTGAAATACTTCATAAAATGATTTTGCATGAAAAATGAAAGACGATTATCAAAATTGTTGCAAATTATTTCCCTATCTTGCATATGCAACTCAGGGTTACTCACCACCAAAAAAATAATCTAGTATGTGTCTGAATTCTTAATACAACATTTTGCTTTTATGATCTCACTGTAGGGGAGACTGGAGATGGTTGCAACATGGGATGTTTACAGCAAGTCTTATTCCTCCAATAAGAAACTTGTTAGATCCTCAGACCCTCTCCCTACTGGTACAAAAACTTGTTTTTGAGATAAGAACATAATTTTCTCATGAGCTGTATTTTTGTCACACTGTCCTGACTTTTTGTGATTTAAACAAAACATTTTTAGTTTGAATTAGTGTTTTGTTGACTTCTAAGTGACATGTTTAGCATGTGTCTGATGCAGTGTGCCTAGCTAGCATATGATGTTCTGTCATGGCTGATTGCCAATTTTTTTTTAACAGAAACAAGTCATTGTGGGGTACATAAAAGGATAGTTCACCCAAATACATGTACATGTTTAATAAAGGTTTGTTGCATTGCAAATTGTTTCATTTTTCCTGTCTCACAATTAAATATAGACAGAATGAATAGCATCTAACATCTGTATATTGACTCAAAAAAGGCCTTACATTTTACACATTACAGAACTCAATAACATACAGTATTTGATAAAGATTACTAAAATACTATATTATTGTAAAACTGCATGTTTTCAGAACACTATGTTCAGAGACAAAAAGACAAATGCTAATTAGAAAATTAACATCAAGTTTAATGATTTTTTTTAACATGTTGCAGCTGTTCCCTGGTCGTGTTGCAGCTGTCCCCAGGGTTGGGGTCAGGTGCAAAATATGATTTCTTTTTAATAAATATTACTAGTGATATACACAATATGTAATTTAGCAGACATATGTAAGTTTAATATATAAAGATTTGGTTGGTCTAGTCCAAAGAGTCTGATCTGAGAGGAATGTAAAAATGTTGCAACCGTCCCCAGTCTCCCCTTCTATACTGAGACTGCAACACATTTACCATGAAGGACACTTCACGCCCAAATTTTTTCCCTCCAGTTTTCCTTTTCATTTAATAATCTTCTCCAGTATGACGATATTGTGCTCTTTGCCCATTGTCCAGCCATAAAAAGCCAGAGAACCCAGTCCACTTTGACCTACATAGCTGCCTGGAGGTGTGATTTTTGACCGGGTCATCCAGCAAACAGCCTGCATCAGCCGGGGCAGGACCAGCGCGAACTCGCCCGACGCAGTCAGCCAGCGCACTTGGCTTCTTCCACTGATCTTTGTATTTGACTTTAGACCAGACCTGACACAGCAGCTGCAAACATGTCTCGGTTCGTATCCCGCCTCTTCGTCCTTGTTTCTCAGCATGCGACAGCCAGATCCGCGGTTTTACCGAGAAGGATCCCTGTGTTCATCCGTCCCGTATCCACATCACAAGGTAGTGAAGGAACTTTTTGATTTCTTTGCTGTCACCTCGGTTTTTTCCGTCTAGTGGCACAGGCTGCAGCCTCCAGCAGGTGCAGCATGCTGCGGGTTTCTCACGTATGTAGGACTTTAAAATCTGTTGGACACCACCAGAAACAGGTTATTATTACTGCAAACAGGACTATGGGAGAGGGAGTTACCAATAAAAGTGGGATTCGGTGAAATGCATTGTTACTTTAAGAGTTGGTATTAAGTGAATTTTATGACTGTAGTTTAAAAATGTTACCTTGTCCTCTGATACCTTTCTACCTTGAGCAGGACAGTTTGTTGTGCTCAAAGTCATTTGATAACAAACAAATTCTAAATTTGGCTCCAAAGTCCTCAAAGTCCAGGTCTGGTTTTCATTTTGAAAAGGTTTTGGACATCCTGCCATTGTTGATGGTTTTAATGATTAATTGTTTACATAGAGCACAGTGAGTAATCAGTGAGCTGTCAAATTTTAACAATTATTTTGATAACTGATTAATTGTAAAGAAAGAAATATCCATCTTCTTAAGATGGACATTTGCTTTTCTTTTTCTTTACTCTATGGCAGTAAACTGAGTATCACTAGTTTGGGAAACTGACATTTTTCACCGTTTCCTGACATTACATAGACCAAACAACTCATTGATTAACTGAGAAAATAACTGGCAGATCAACTGAATATTAAAATGAACGTTAGATGCAGCCCTTTAGGGCACGAAGGCATCTTGATTAATCAGGACCAGTGGATTTAAGGTACTTTTGTTCCATATCATATACATATCAAAACTCCTCTGTGACTTTTTGATGTCATCTCTCTGCTCTCTGCAGCCCTGCAGTCTCTCACCCGATATGACGAGACAACAGACTGGCAAAAGAAACTCACCCCAGAACAGTATGTTGTCACCAGAGAGAAGGGGACTGAGGAGGTGAGTACTGTATACTACACATAGTGATCTGAACGTTATCACCATTATCTCAGTCTACCACACTGACACACATAATGTCTCATAAACATATGCACACGTCCAGGTGGACTTTGTTCATTGCTGTGGACTGGATTGCACCAATAAATATAAGATTAATTCTGATCACAGTTTAGCAAAACTAGATTGAAAATGAGTAAATCCTGATTTAGAATTAAGCAGAGCTCTGTTGCACAATTAAAGACTAATTTCTGTTTCATAAATCCAAATTTATTGATGTAAACTGAAACTAAAGAGTTTAATCAATATGGAGATGCTTGCTTACCCAAATTAAAATATATCAAAAATAAATTTGAGTGCTGTCGGAACATCATAAGTATGAAAGAGGGGAGAAAATGGTTAATTTTCCACTGCTCTGAAATCCTTAACGAAATGTTACATTGTTTGCTAGCGAGCTAAAAAGTTCAAATGTTTCATTGTTTTCGAGCTAGCAAGCTAAGACAGTTTACAAAATGTTACACTGTTTGCTAGCTAGCTAAAAATATATTTATAATATAAATAATATAATAATACTGTGGTAATATAAATATATTTGTTTAGATACACAATAAAAATACAGGTTAATATGGATTATAACAGGGAGGTAAAGAACTACTTGAATATTATAAACCAAATTATAAACATTAAAACATTATAACAATATTGCAAACAAATTTGATATTTGCATGCTTAGCCTTTAATACCATCAAAATCACCACACTGTGTCACTCATCAAACTGCTCCTCTCTCTCGTCATTTGACTCCTCAATTTCAAAGTCAGGCTCTAAATCATCCTGCAGTTTTTGGTCACTGCAGCTCTGTAACCTGCACATGTCTGTGCATGTGAGCCCATCTGACATGCATGTACAGCTTAGCATTTTGCATGAACGCACACACTTGAATGTTAGCAGCTCCAAGACCACATCTGGTGCAGGTAGGGGGCACATCCAGTAAATGACCAGCTTGACATCAACTGTCCATCCACACTCAGTAGGGCTTGGCACCACTGGGTGTGCCTGCAAACAGCACTTCCAGATTGCTGCTTGATAGTTACCTCCTTGAACATGCATGAAGAGACCGTCTCTACATGGGTGGCAGCTGGCTTGACTTGACCTCTCCCTTTTTGAAGCAGAAGAGCTGGTAGTGCAGTTCATTCACCTCACCGGTACCGGCACCAGACAGCTGGAGGGACAAAGAGATTCAGCTTGAAGCCAGGAGCTGTGACCAAATATTACCAAACAGCTGAGTACAGAAGTCCAAACGGTCCCATCCAGATCTACAGAGTCCAAGAATCAACAAAGATGAAGCAGGTGTCCAGTCTCCCATTGACCTCATGGAGAATAACTGGCTGAATCCTATGTCTCCTGGTGAGACCGATCTGGTTAGCCTTTCCACTAGTTCTATGGCTCCACCTGATGTGACCTGGGATCTCTTGAAAGCTCTTGAGATAGACGAAGAGGCTGTTGTAAAAATTCTGTGTCTAAAATAGTGAGAGGTGCTAGTTCTCTGAAGAATTAAAAAGTTGGTGTGATGAATCAAATCTCTTCATGCAGAATGGAGAGAAGACTCAAGCAGTGTTCTCTGAAAGGTCTTTTTCGGTGTCTTGCCTTATATACAAAACACAACAGCTGCTGATTCCATGACAATGTTGATTCATTCCTTTGTCCAGATATTAACAATGTGTAATCACACTACACTTCCTGAGTACCATGTCCCATTGATTTTACGCTCAAGCTCACAAACAAACTGTCTTACACACCTTCAGAAGGTGCGACACAGTCAGTGCCGGTTTAGGAAAGCTGAATGCCCTGTAGATGGTGAGAAAGGACACTTCCTGGCACAGGCCTTTTAGTCGACAAAAATTGCAGGATGCTCTAGAACGTGACTTTGAAATCGAGGAGTCAGATGACGAGAGAGAGGAGCCGTTTGATGAGTGATACAGTGTTCATTGTGTATCTAAATAAATATATAAAGACCAGTTTATGACCTGTCTAGATTTGGTGTAGTTAATGTTCCATTGACTGTTTGAGGGGCTACAGTAGGTGTTTTGTGAATTAGAAGCTGCTCTCATCTTGATACACAGAGCATATTTCTGTGTGTAATAGGACAAGGACAAATTACTGTTTTGCACTTATAAAATCTTAAACTTAAGGGCAGAAAACTTATAACATGGTGAAGTCATCCTTAACTATTAGTCCTGTGTGCCTGCCTCTAACACTGTGTGTATTTGTGGGTGTTTTCAGCCCTTCAGTGGGATCTACCTGAACCATGCAGAAGTGGGGATGTACCACTGCGTCTGCTGTGATGCTCCACTTTTCAGGTAAGTTTGCACATAAGTAACACTTTAGACTACACTTAATTAACACAGGGACACTTTTCCGCATATTCTGATTTTTTAGTCAGCAGGTTACCCCCTTGTAGGCTTGAATATGTGACAAGAAAACTTGTCACTAATTTTTACTTAAATGATGTTAAATTGGAACTGAAAGGCAAAGCTGAAGACAGGCATGAG
Organism: Lutjanus campechanus; assembly: GCA_027495735.1. Classification (NCBI taxonomy): domain Eukaryota; kingdom Metazoa; phylum Chordata; class Actinopteri; order Lutjaniformes; family Lutjanidae; genus Lutjanus; species Lutjanus campechanus. The sequence goes on along the minus strand of JAJHUR010086039.1, from coordinate 9,744 downwards.
GAAGTTTTTTGTGTTAGATGTTTATTTAGAAAAGTATCAGCAGATACTTACTGGTGAAATGTCCCTTCCTCTCGTCATAGTTCAGAGGCTAAATATGACTCTGGTACAGGCTGGCCAGCATTCAAGGAGGCTCATGGGACATGGGAGCGGGATGAAAGCCACGCCTCCATCATTCGTCGCCCTGACAACAGCCTGGGTAGTGCGGGGACAGAGGTCCTTTGTAAAAATGTGAGTTGTGTTCTGAGCTATGAAGCCAAAGTTCATGTTTGCTTAGTATAGCTGGTCTAGTTAATATAGTTTAGTGTGTAGATTTTTCAAAATAAAACAGTATAGCTAGTATTGTTTGTGTATCTCATCTGTACTTTGCTTTCAGAATTTCATACTTGAAACTTTCCTAATCACTTTTCTGTTTTTGGTTGGCTTACGACTTTGTGTGTGTGTTTGTTGCAGTGTGACGCCCACCTGGGTCATGTGTTTGAAGATGGCCCAGACCCTACAGGCCAGCGGTTCTGTATCAACAGTGTGGCCCTCACGTTTAGACCCAGAGAAAACAGCAAACCTGACAAGAACGAGGAAAACTGAGGAATTACACTGAAAACACACTTACTGTCTGTTTCATTGCAGGCCAGTCCTTTTTAGGAGGCAAAATGAAAGTCCAGAGTCAGAGCATACATTTTATGGGTCCAAATGAAAGGCTGTGTGTGGCACAAAGTGTTTTAATGTTTGAATTTAGATGGAAATGGACTTACTGTGGTTTATTAAATTGAAAGGAGATATATACACTGGAGAGAAGTCTACAAATCTGCTGATCATACATTACATGATTCACACAAACTCAAACTGTAAACCATCGGCTTCTTCAGTCAACTTCAGTCACTTCATGAAAACACATTTTCCAACCAAGTTTTATTGTTGTTGTTTTTTTTGTTTTGTTTTGTTTTTATCATTTTCTATTTTTTCTTTGGTAAATTTTGTCTTAGTGAATGTTGATTGAATTAAGTTTGTCTGTAAATGTAGTTTGGATGAGCAACTTGACACTTTAGTGTGGGACATAGTGGCTAACCTATTGAAGTAACAAAAATTATTATGTTTTACTTGTCTTCATGTCTGAAAAATGTCAAAATACACTGGACCTGAATTAAAAAGATCATTTTTTCTGTAGCGCTTGCAAAACACTGGAAGTTATGACATGGCTGCTTTGTGTTTATCTGTCCTGTGCCACATTTGCAGATCAAACTGACTTATGTGTTAAGAATCATGCAAATTTGACTGATAATTTTTCAATAAATACACATTTTGTTTGTTCTTTAAACAAACCTTCTTGTTTTTGTTGGTGTTTAAAGTCAGAATTAATGAGGCTTTATGGCTGCCTTCTGTGGTTTAGATACACATACAGCACAGCAATGCAGTATGGCCCAATTTCTGCCAGTAAACCAAGTTAATATTTAACTCAACAGGCCATCCTCTGTTTGTCTCCTGCCCCCTGTCTGTTTATACATTTCTTATGTGTTTTGTGATTGAGTGAAGCAGATAGCTGCAGACAGAGATAGAGGGGACAGAAAACGCAATGCAGAGATAAGAGTTTAGAAAAAGATAGGAACTTAGAAATCTTTTAGGAGAGGGAAACTGACTCTTGAGTGCTAGGATGGCTGGAGTATGGCATTGCACGGTGGCAGTGGTGGCATTGATGTGTCTATGGGGTTCCACGGATGCTGTAGGGGGGGCTGTGAGTCGGCCGCGACCCCAAAGACGACCTCCTAAGAAGCCAAAGGTTGACCCGATCAAGCAGACGCTACCTGCAGAGAGCATAGACCTACAGCGGGTAAGAAACTGGAGGAAGAAGCAGAGTTACAGATCATATACAGTACTGTCTATATTTTTTAATGTGTGTATTGTTTCCATCATGTCTGCGTCTGTTACGTGTTATTAAAAATATTTTTTCCCTAAGTAACAGAGCTTTGCTTTTCACCCAGTGTTTCTGATTGGTGCTTTTAAATCTAGAAAGGAAGAGAGTCCAGACTGCATGTGCTTTGGCATAAAGTGACCATTTTTAACTTCTGTCCACTTGACAGTGACAAGGCTGGAAAAGGATTCATGGAAAAAAAAAATACACAGAAAAGAGAGAAGGGCTCAGTTTCATAAATCAGAGAAAGGGCTGTTTCCAGGCAGTGGAGTGCAGCTGCAGCCTGAGCACACCACAGTAAATACTTCCCTGTACCGTTACCTGACCTTTGCACTGAACAGTTCAATTCTGCCTCTCGCTTGTTTTCACCATAATTTCCCAATAACACAAACAAATGTGATTGCAAAATAATCGGTGGATATGATGACACATTATCTCAACAGAACAGCCAAACAGAGCTATTATTGCTTTGAGGAGAACATACAGGAAGCTAACTTTGTTTTTTACACTTGCCATGTATTGACTAATGCATTGACTGAATAGTTATGACAGGATACTAAAACAGCTGAGATTTAAGTGCTCCTTCAGGAGGTTGGTCACTTGGCGAACTTCTATCTGAAATGTCCATGCTGAAAAGAGAAAATGTTTCCGCAAACTGACTAACATGTTGGTCTGTTTGGTTATGGATTAGTGTGCGGGCTGGCAGTGTAGAGGTGCTTGTGTAATTGTATCAGTATGATGTTTTGGGCAATAACGGGAAAGTTCAGTGAAATAGCACTTGATCAGAACAAACTAGAGCAGGACATCTGAAGCAGATGTCTCCCTTTGAAAGTTTCAGATGTTATACTAAATATCCATATCGAGTTAATTTGATTCTGGTACAACAGACCTTTTTCACAGGACATGAAGCAGTTTGATAAACAGAGGTGTTACCAATGACAATAATTAAGGTTCTCTTCCATTCAGGTCAAACAGAGTCAGGGTGCTGTGATTTAATCAGTGAATCAGTGATCACCGGCAACACCACTGTTTAACTACTATGGCTGCAATGAAAAAGGTCGTAGGGCAAATCCTGGTACAAAGGGGCAAAAAGGATGATTAATGTTGATTAACATGTGTTGTCCTTATACATAAAATAAATGAAATGACCCCCTTCATTTGCAAATATCCCACCTTGCTTATTTTTCCTCTGTCTCTATCATGCCTGATCCTGCTTGTACTGTATGTGTTACAGATGACAGGAACATGGTATCTGCTTAACACTGCCTCCAAATGCTCTTACCTGATAAAACATGGAAGCAAGGTGGAGCCCACTGTCATGACCATCACACGTTCCCCTGACTCTAACCAAACACTGTCTGTTAGCACTAAAACACGACAGTAAGTACCACCATCTACATGTGCAAGCACATAGTTTTATGTTTGTTTGTTTTTTATTAATTATTATTATTTTGCTTTCAATTCAGTTTAGTTTCAGTTAGTTTCCAGAGGTTTGGTTGTTTCAGTTTAGTATTTATTATTTAAAAAGGTTTAGATCTAAATGTTTGTTTGTTTTTTGTCTCAGTATTAGTTTTAGTTGTTTTTTTTGGTAATTTTTATTTTGGTAATATGGGGCTTATTTGCCAGGGGCAAGATTTATGAAATTAAGAACAGGTATTACAATACAAACACTTGCGTGTGAATGTAATTGACTCACAGTCTTGTGAACATAATGCACAAATGCCTCCTCATGCTTGTTGTGTTGACAAATTTGACCAAATTGACAAAGACTAAAGATAACTAAAAACATATCTGGTGTGGCTTTATTTTATTTTAGTTAAGAACACAATATTCTTTGAGTTAATTTGAACTTTTCTCAAGTGTAGTCTTTATTTTTTATTTCACTTAAAATGTTTTTTCCATATCTAGTTTTAGTTAACTACAATAACCTTCACACTGTCCATGTAGCTCACCAGTTCAGTACCTTGATTTATCAGCAGAGGGGGCAAATATGCCACGCTGACTTCATGCTCCAGCCACGTGTGTTTGATTTGATTTGTGTATCCTCGAAAACAGGAAGGAGGAGGCAGAACAGTTAAATCCATCAGCTTTCCCTCATCATTTGAAAAACTTTAAGGTCACCCTGACCTGGCTTTTGTAGGAATACATGGAATGCAACAAACAGTTTAAATTGAAAAAATGTGTGTTTCATTGTTTTTATGGGACATTCCGTGATATTTCTTGTTGTGATTTGAAGGTTATAAATCCTGTTTGGCCCAAGCAGAGGACAACATTTTTTCTAGTTCATTTTTTCATAAGACATTAGAAAGCCGGTTCAGTCTGAGGCCTGAGGTCAGATTATGAAACACAGTATATAATCCAACACAGTTTACAATTTTTCCAGGAAACTATGAACACATAAGAGTCTTAAACGAGCCCAATCTACTTTAGAGAAAGAAAGAATTTAGCCCTTCATATTGTCTCAGATTAAACAACTGCAGTGTGTCAGGGTTTTTACACACATCAAAGGAGCTATATGTAAGAATTCATTCAGTTAATTAAAATTATTAATGCCTCTCAGAATAACCAAAATAAACCTGAAAACCTCCTCCTTGTGGTGGACCAAAGCTCTTGTGCTAGAAGTACAAACACCAACACACCATCAGTAGCTCTGCAGCTACAGTTAGCAGCGGTTAGCAGTTACTCTGGTGATATGCTCTCCCTCATTTGTTTGGAGTATGAATTCTCATATATTGCACCTTTAAAAAATGGTTGTTAGCCAACCATATCACCTGGTTTTACTGAACATTTAAAGGGATGGTTCACCCAAAAATTAAAACTGAGCCATTGTCTACTCACCCTCATGCTGATTGAAGGTTTAGTTTTTCAGTCCTCAAAACACTGCTGGGGTTTCACAGGAAAACAGGGTTGCAGAATCTCCCAGACGATGTAAGTGAATGGTGACCAGTTTTTAAATGGACAAAAAAACAAACAAAAAAAAAAGTCTCTATATTGTTCGTCTGGTGTGATCCAAGTCTCCTAAAGCTCTGACATGCCTTTCACTTGCATGTGCACACCCAGTCCAGACAGCGTGCATGCGCACATGAACATTGCTCCAAGCTAAGGATCTAGAGTGAAGATTTAGGCTAAAGAAATTGTGTGAATTATGTCTTTTAAATCAACGTGTCATGTTGGGGCTTTAGGAGACTTTTTTTCTTTATGTTTGAAAATTGGTCACCATTCACTTCCACTGTGTGAGAAATTCTGCAACACTGTTTTCCTGTGAAACTCCAGCAGCGTTTTGTGGACCAAAAAACTAAATCTGACCTTCACTCGGCAAGAGGGTGAGTAGATAATGACCTGTCCCTTTAATCAAATGTCTGGCCTGACTGAAACTTTTTTCTGCTCTCCACAGCAATCACCAGTGCTGGGAGATATTACAGGTCTATCATCTATCAGAAACCCCAGGCAAGCTAACACTAAAAGGTCAGTGCCTTTTTTTTTATTGCATTCTTAAGCATGGCTGATCATTTACAGTGCAGTGCAGCATTCCTTTAGTCTAACCGTGCTCTCTGTTGTTTCCACCAGGAGTTCTTCCTGAGCTCAATACTGAGATAGTGATAGGGGAGACAGACTACAACTATGCCATCATGTACTACCAGAAAATGAGCAAGATCACCATGAAACTCTATGGTGGGTTCCACATCCATGTGGCCTTTTGCTTTGATATTTTAAATTTAAAAGCCAGGTGGTAGTTCTGATTATCCTGTTTTACTCTGGTAAATTAAGACTGCTCTGTATGTTAAAAGTGCATTTGTAATGTCATGATGTTTTTTTGTTTTGTGTGCAGGGAGGTCTGCAGACGATCTGTCAGAGCCAATGTTGACCAAATTTGAGGAGCTTGCTGAAAAGCAAAATCTGGGACTGGCATACCTCTTCCCATTCCCCACCTACAGTACGTCCATGTCCACCTGAATAATAAAATAAAATAAACTTCATTAGCAAATGTAATAATAAATGTAAGGGAGAATAATAAGTCACAAGACTATCTTAAGCAGATCTCCAGTATTCAGCATATTTTTAAAAGTGGTTTGGAATATATTGTGCTACTTTTCAGGATAAAATTTGATTTTAAAAAATGCAATGTAAAAAATAAGTTTTAAGTTTAATTTTAAGTAATTTTGTAGTGATTCAAAACAAAAACATTTCTTGTAAAATAAACCTGATATTAATTCAGTTGTACTTAAGAAAACATGTTTGATAAGCTTCAGATATTAAACTGAACCAACAACTCTTCAGTCACACTGACAAACATTTAACATTTTCTTTATAATTTATTAAATTTTAATTAACACACAACAAGTCATCATCTATGTTTCCTTCAAATTACAAAAAGAAGGGCATCAGGAGAGTTTTAACCCTCAAGCAATGCATGCTGGGTCGTCTCCTAATATGCTGATCATGTTTTTTTAGAAGCTTAATTTAGCGAGTCAATTGAACTCTGTACAGCACATTCATTCAAATCATTATTTCAAGCCAAAAATCTTCAAATTTAAATAACTTGAATACATCAAACTTTTGACAATGTATTGCATTAAAATGTAACACAATACTACAACTGTGCTAAATGATTTCTCAAAAACTACACATATAAACCTATGTTCTCAGCTGCCTTTAATAACTGTTAGTTTTTTCCCTCTTCCAGGTCACTGTGGTGCTGTGGACCAGGATCATGTAATCAGTAAGTCGTGAAAAAACAGGCAGCCAGAATGCTTTGGAAGAAAGAAAAAGTGTGATAATTACAAGACTAACATAAAGAAATGGAACAGAGTCAAATAGAACAAGGTTTTTTTTTTTTTTTGGACTCCGTAAAAAGAATATAATGATTTTCAGTAATTCAGCTGTGAAGCTTGCAGGCTTCATGTACAGAGTATTTTCACAGGTCATTGCACGCTACAGTACATTTAGAAACCTGTCCATGCTCTGTACTGCTCCAGACACATTTCATACATTTCTTCTTGTGAGAAGGTTTGCTGGTTCAGTGCATTATATGTCTGTTATGGATTTTATTCCAATACCCATATATCCGAAGGAAGGAGTACTCAGGAGTCCAATATGTCTTACACTGAAATTGGTTTAATAATACTTGATCAAGGAGAATGAAGGAATAACCAGTACACAGTTGGCATTGATGTTCCCTTCAGTTCTCGCGTTTCTGTCCTCCGGGATAGTCTTAAAGCATTCACAGTTAATGTCATGATGAACCTATGCCCAAATAAGGTCAGCCCAACACCTTGAGTTAGTTTACTGGTCTGAATATGCAAACACAGAAACTATGAAAACAGTAGTCTGAGACTACTGTTCAGCAGCTCTGGCTACAGAGCTCAGGGTCAGTGTTATCCAAAACAGACCACAGTTTATGTCTTCTCCGGCCAGAGAGACAAGACAAACACCTCTTCGACCTCAACTACCATAGCAACACTATCAGGTTGTTCACTTGTTTATCCGAAAGGAGAAGACAGCTGCATCTACTGTCCTAGAGGAGAGACAGTATGTCTGTCAAAGGTTAAACCTCAAGGGTACGGCACAAAGGCCTTAGCATAACCACTAGAGAATGGAAAATTCCTTAACAATGTCGATCATCATTTTACCTTCACAGCTGCAGTTTTGGTGTGTGCCAGTGACTGAATGCACTTTCATTTTTTGCTGAATGACAAAATATGTATTCTCCCGCTTTGTTACTTTACACATATAATGATCTGTGATTATCATGTGGTAATACTCTGTGTCTAAGCAGTTTGTTTCTGTAATGCAGTGAGATTACAGTGCAGTAATTGTATGTGAATTGATAGGTAATGGAATTAACGATATATACTGTTGCTGTTTGATATAATTTATTATGAACGGGCCTGCAGACAGACAGAAAGCAACAAACCCAGAAAAGCTGAAGCTGAGAGAAGAGGGGGTTAAAGTTTTCAAGATGAATGAGTAAACTATATTATTTACAAAAAACAAACAAAACATTGACGTAAATCTTTGAAAAAAAAAAACATAAGGGAATGCAACGAAGTGGAAAACAAAGTATCAACAAACAAAATTGATTCTTTCAGCTTTCCATCTCATATCTGTTTTGAAAAGAATAATACTAATAATAACTTACTGTAACTGTAAACAGTGACTTAAATGTTATAAATACTGGAGCTCAGAGATTAAAGAATGCACATGAAAAAAATGAAGAAAGGAATATAAAAAAGAAGTCACTGTTCCTCTTTAAACAATCTCAGAATTTATATAGTTGCATAACCAGGGCACTTACTGCCTGTTTGTAAGAGTGTGATTTCGGTAAAGAATTCATTAAAAATCCCCGCAAAGACTTGTAAAAGGATGGACAACATGACTTTAGTGGCAAATAGTTTTACCTGTCACAAAAGAATGAGCAAGAGAGGGATTGGTTGAGAGCAGCTCTAAGGAAACCAATGACCTGCTGCCGTGACCTCCCCAAACAGTTTTCACGTTTGCCCCTGCAGGCTGCGCATGTGTTGGATTCAACTTGTATAACAATCAGTTATTTAAACTTTGTCAACAAGTTATTCAACCTCTACAGCCTGATTAAAACAGCAGCACAGCTACCGTGTAATTTAACCTGTCACTCTTTGTTACACAGACTGTGTCCCCACATGTTGAAGAGGCAGAGCTATGCAGCGGACAGATCCAGCCGTGAAGGGAAGTGTTGAGCAGTCCTCCGGCAAATAATATGAATTTTGTGTTATTTGAAGATGTGGATATCAGCAAGAAGGTTGTTGGAAGACTGTCATAAAAGTGTGGAAATGGAAACTTAAAATGATACAAGCTACAAATAAATAAAATCAAATAAAGCACAATAAAGTTATTGTTAAATGTTTTTATTTATTTAATTTAGTTTAGTTTGCTTTTGTTTTTTCTTTCAAATAAAGCGGCCCTTATCTGCTATTGTCCACTTCTGTGGTGAGATGCCACTCTCACGTATATCATCCTATCTTTTTATTCTGAGATTTTACATTCAGAGTGCGTCTGTATGCATGCTTCTGGGGGAGTGTGTGAAGATACAAAGAGGGGGGGGAGGGGTGGGGGCTGGAGATAATTTTGCCCAGATGTGGAGCCCAAAAGGGGTTGAGAGAGTTTGGTTACAAAACTGGGTTACAAATGTGCTTCTTAACACTGCCCCTAGCTCCACCCATCCCTTTGGTGTGTGAGTGTGTGTGTTTCAGTGTGTGTGTGTTTGTTACATAACCAGCTGATTGCAAGTCGGTGCCTGTCTTGTCTCTTAACAAAGGCAGCTCTGATGAGTCCATCAATACATTTTCAAACATGAAGAATTCACATATTATTCAATGTAAATGATAGAACTTTCTCAACACAGTGATGGATTTGGGGATATTATTTTCCACATGAAGCAGAGATTTATGAATTTATTGCTTTAACCAACAATGTCAAACAATGTTTAAACAAGATGACACAGTTCAAACTCTTATTTCTCACTGTGTTGTTACAATCTGAAAGAAGTGAAAAGTCTTTTTTTACTAGTCTCTGTTGAATTCATTATGTTTCAGAAAGTTTTATGAAACTATTAACACTGAAAACTAACTGCCAAGAACAATCCAATCATTGTATGCAACACTGGCAGAGCTTTTTATGAGAAATGGCAAACCTTTTTCTTTGTGGAGTTCTTAAATCTCACCCCCTCAACACTGTTGACAATGCAGTTTGGTGCAAGTGAATGCATATTTAGTACAATTGGTTTATTTTATCAAAAACCCTTATATTTATTTATTTATCTTAAATAAGTGGAGTTTATTGGCTTAGAGGCTGAGTTGCACCAACAA
>JAJHUR010086038.1:0-46898 GCA_027495735.1 Lutjanus campechanus | reverse complement strand
CACATCTTCCATCCATCCATCCATCCATCCATCCATCCATCCATCCATCCATCCATCCATCCATCCATCCATCCATTGTGCAGCACGCCTGAACTGTCGATTGAAGTAGTTGCCCTGTGGTGGTGTGGACATTACAGACGCATCATCAAACATGCCTAGTCAACATTAACATCTACATGACTCTGACAGCAGTAGCCTTCCATTAGCTAGTAGCTAGTTTCACCACAGTTAAAGCTAAATGGTTTAATATGTGTCTGTGTCTGTTCAGGCACCAGATCCACTCCTGTCCACCCCTTCTTGCAGCCATCTAACCATTCAACCACTAACCCATTTTTATTCTCAACATATAAACAATCCAAAACAAACACTGAGTAGCTGATTAGCTGACTAACTGCATTCAGAACTACAGTGGTGGGAACATCAAATAAGATTATATCATCTTGGTGTTTCATCCACTGCTATCACAGCCTTAAACCCCCAGCACTGCCCCTCACTCACTAAAGACTGTATAGACCTTGTATGAGAGGTCAGCCACGGGCAGATCATCTGTCATCCACCGTGTTGGCTCTAGGTTTATCTCCCATTGATTGATCCGGTCAGCCTGATAAATCTGGGATAAAGGACCTGAATAGTGACCTCCCTTGTCAGAAAGGAGGTTCTACTATATATCTCATCTTAAGTCAATCTCCAGCTGTAAATCCCGAGACAAGTTCTCTGTGACCCACACAGTTTTCCAATCCTGAAGGATCTTAAGCTAAGTCAAGGATAGAAAGAAGCACAGTTAATTGTAAATGTCACTATTTTTATTTGGAGTTTCTGTGCCTAATAATAACACAATGGTGTCAGTGTTCTTTAAAAAGCAAGATTTATATACTAACTTTACTTTAAAACTAAGAGTCTGATAAAAAAGTGAATTTCTGCCTTAAATCAATAAAAAAACAATGACTAGACTAGTTTTTACCATCACATTTAGCTATATAATTTGCTACTTCAGCCTTCAGTCATGCAGTCGTTCAAAGACATTTCGATAACAAAGGCTCAGTCTGGCCATCTGGTAGACTAAGCTAAGATGAACGATTGCGCCTACTCGGAGCCAATTTTGTACTTGCAGAGTAATGTCAGCAGATGCCACTGACAGAATGAAATGCAGTGCTTGTGCTCATGACATGTTTTCCACCATTTGACATTGTAGTACGATGGAAAGCATATCTTGGAGTGTTCAACACGGGCGGACAGTTGGCGTGTTTTAAAAGGCCAGTCAGGGTGAGTTTAGCTGAGTGAAAGCGTGGCGGTGCTCACTGAGAAAACTGTAAAGATGAGTCTTCATGGAGCTTTATTCGGGGTGTAAAATCATTTTAAGTCTTACCCAATGATTGACACATTTTATTCAGTGTATTTTCTTAACCCACTGATTGATATATTTTTTTCAAATTTTATCCCATTAACTGTGTCTGAAATGTTGTTTTAAACACGAGAACAAACAAACAAATAGAAAAAAAAAACATTCAATGTTTGTCTCCTCCAAAACTAAAATGAAAAATTGAAGAACAAATCAATAGAGTGAGAAGAAGAAAAAAACAAAATAAGAAGCAGGCGGTGGTGGTCGGGGAAAGAACAGCAGCAATCAGCAATGTCTTATTCTTTCAACAGAAAGACAGCAACCAGGCTTTGTGCATATTAATCACCCTTGCATTTTTTTCTCCTCCCTTCCTCCTCCTCTGTCCCCCCTTCAACACTCCTCCACTCCCTTCTCCGCCTCGCTCCTCTCATCTTCTAAGACTATAATCACTGGGCTTACACTTCACTGTCACTCCTCAATGCCAGCGTGAATGTGTGCGCTCGTGTTTTGCCGGTCTGTTTGTGTCCCTGCATGTACTGTACATGTGTACGGTAAAGTATATGTGCATTTGTGTGTTTTTAAGCCCATGCAGCTTGTACATGGGTGTGGGTGAACACATGCATGCATGTTTATGCTCTCTGCTGTGCTCTGCATGCCTGCACATACAGGGTGGTCCACCCCCTAGTGTGAGTGTATGTGTGTGTGTGTGCATTTGTATGTAGGCTAAGATTGCTGCTTGCTTGATAACCATGGAATCCAGGTTGGGTAGCATCATTAAGCTGTTGTATAAGAGTACACACTCACACACTAGGGCTGCCTGACATGGTAAAAAAAAGTCATATTGTGATTATTATTTTGACATTTTGATTGCGATATGATTCACAATTAGTTGTAATAATAATTTTTGCATCACATTTTTTATTTTCACTGACAAAACCGTAGTGAAATCATGATGGTGCAACATTTGTTGGGATCTGTACCGAACAAACATGTTTTCTTATGTCTGAACAAAAAGACTTGCAGGCCAGGGCATCTGTGTAGCACTATAGTACTTCATTATAATGCTGTTTTTTCCCTAATGTTTCCTTTATCCAAAAATTACATGTCTGCGATTTGGATATTGGTCATATTTTGTTAATATTTCAAGCAATTGTGCAGCTCTAACTCACACATATAATTACATAATCTACATAAATATGCATAGACTGCTTATTAGAGTTGTCACAATACTAGAATTTTAAACGTCTGTAATTAATAGATATTGTACTGTTTGAAGCAAGTGGTATTGAAAGAAGTTCTTAACACTTTTCACAACCTTCCTGTCTTTCTTATTAGACAATAAGTCAGTAGGCCTGTGTTCTGACTCACAGGAAATGATATTTGATGGTGATATTGATACCATTTTGTGCGTTTCATTATCTGATATGTTTTCTTTTTCTGTTTAAACAGAAAAATGGAGCAGAATGTAACAAACGATACCAGCAACACAAGATCATTTTTAGATATTTTTTGGTTGGAATGTTGAAAGTTTTCAGAGGGAATCTTTTAGAGCTGCAACTAACAATTATTTTCATAGTCAATTAATCTGTTTTAATCTATTTTCTCAATTAATCGATTAGGCCTAGTTGTTTGGTCTATAAAATGACAGGAACTGGTGATCAGTGTTTTCCAAAGCCCAGGGTGACATCCTCAAGTGTCTTGCTTTATGCACAAATAAAAAGTTATTCAGTGTATTGTCAGAGAGGATTAAAGAAATAAGGACATATTAACATTTTAGAAGCTGAAACCAGGGAATTTGGTCAATTTTTAATTAAGAATTGACTCAAAACAATTAATGAATTAGCAAAATAGAAGAAAAATATAAAAATTTAAAGCAGTGTAATGGATTGTGTTTAGTGAAGACATCAACATTTAATAATTTCTTGATAAATTATTTAAATATATATTAATTTAATGTAAATCCATATCACTACAGTTACAGATAAAAAGGTGAAAAGTATGTTTGTTTGGAAACATGGTTTTGATGCTTCCTTGTGGAGCTGACCTAGAAGCATTGTAGAGCAGTTTGTTTATGAGTGGGTCAAGATTTTGTTTGTCATGAGGACGCACATGCGTGCACACACCAGGGCGATACACAAACCTGCTACTTGTTTCACACGATTCAGCTGCTCTACAGGTGGTAGTGGTACGTAGCAGACTGCTAGCTGGTAAACATGGATGTAAACAATGCAGGTTTCAAAATTTTCAGAAGGTGTTGTTTTTCCTTGAAGCGTGTAATGATGGAGTAAATTAATTTCACACATTTTTTTTTACCTCAGGGATACACACTAGGGCTGTGATGGTATGGATATTTCTTACTAAGCTGAAAAGGAAAGGTATGGCTGCTGTTGGCCGTCCGCTGTCAGTCCTGCAGTGCCTTTGGTCGAGCCTGTCATCCAATCAGAGGCTGTATTTCTGACTTGTCAACCAATCAGATGCTGTGATTCTGTGTGACAGCTCTGATCTCAAACACATTGCGCAATGCAATAATATGAGATTTGCCCTGCAAAACAACTTGTGGTGGTGATGGTTATGAGCTCACTTACAACCTGAGTGCACATAATCTGTTTCTGTTAGTAACACTTAATGTAAACATAGCTTTTGTTTGTTTACAAGAAAACTGTATGTTTAAGGCAATCCAGTAACTTTGTAAACAAGGTTGAAATTTCTATCATGAATTTAACTGTTCCTCAGTCTGTAATATTTTCTCATCCTTACACAACTTGGCCTCCACATTAACATCCACCCCTCGTGTCAGTAGATGGATTGAATGGACTGTTTTACTTTTAATTTGATTGTTGTTAATGTGTCCATCCATCAGGGAAGATTGTCTACTACACCGATGACACCACGAGAAACAACACATGATTACTGTCTTTTATCTTTATCAGACACTTGGTGGATCTTTATACTGTAGTTCATTCGTCGATGTGTGTGTATCCTATCTCGGACAAAGTGGATTTTTTTTTTTTTGTCAAACTTTGAAATGGCATGTCTCATCAGTGTTTTGACATTTTCACATTTAACCCGATTGTCCCAGGCGGGCTGCTACAATATCAGGTCATAATGAGACGGTGTATTTGCAGTCGGATATTAAGAATAACTTCTCATTATCTCTCTCTCTCTCTCTCTCTCTCTCTCTCTCTCTCTCTCTCTCTCTCTCTCTCTCTCTCTCTCTCTCTCTCTCTCTCTCTCTTTCTCTCTGTCTTTGTGTCTCCGTTGCCCTTCAGATCACCAGAAGCTGGAGCGAGAGGCTCGGATTTGTCGCCTGTTGAAACACCCCAACATCGGTGAGGACATGTCTCACTGTTTCTTCCTCTTACCACCAGCTTCTGTCTGATTAAAATAATACAACTCTGTGCTGGTTTGTTAAAGTAAAAACTTGAAGTGCATAATAACACTGACAATTGTACAATTAAAAATCAAGGACATTGTTAAAAAAAAAAACAAATAATCAGAACTTGTATTAAAACGAAACCTCAATCTATTACTTACTTCAAAGTGAAGACATGTTTGTTCTTGTTTTGATTTTGCATAACATTCCTTTATTCCATGTTATCACAGAATAAATCACATTTTTACAAAGGCTGCCCCTGAAATTCAAAGATAGTTATTATTATTCTTCCTGTCATGCAGTTGTTTTTCTTTGTCCATCTGTGTGCATTAAAGTTACTGGATAAAATGAATAGAAGCTTATAAAAATCCACAGGGAGAACATTTCAGTGAGGAATTATAAAGAACGGGAGTCGTTAATATATTTTTATATCAGCTGTGTTTAACTAATGAGACAGGATGAAATGAGTTGTGGGTAAACAAGTTTCAGCTCTTGTGTTTTTAGCGGCGTCATTCTACATAAAGCAACGCAACAGCATGACAGGCTGTAAACTTTACAAACTGAGTCCCCAAATCACCGCAAATCACAGAACTAACCAATGAAAGGCTCAGATTATTACTGCTAGTGTCTGACAACATTTTGGAAAGGATCGCCAGAAACAGCTGTTTTATTGCTCCGACCAAACTCACCAGAGTCTAATTGCAAAATTGCAATTTTAAGGCATTTGAATGTGAGTCTTACTGGTAAAACATACTAATGTAGCCTGATATAAGAATTTAGAAAAAGAATGAATTGTCAGATATTTGTATCGTACGGCCAAATCTGATTCGACACAAAAAAAATCTTCTTCAGGGGCAGTTCTATAATTCTACTTCAACAAAATCAGTTTGTTAAAAGAAATTTAAAAAAGCCATCTAGTACTGATTAACATAAAAAATATAGTAGGAGCGGGACACAGCACTGTAATACACAAGTGTAACATAATATCCATACATTTATGTTGATTAAGTAGACCCCTTTATTGCCAGAATCCCCTTCCGTACTCTAACTATATATGACGTAAGACTCAATTATTATGCCTCCCTGTGGTTTCTACCCCACGTGCACACTCCCACTCCCTCTTTATCTCTCCTTTTCCTCTTTTTAGTCTCCTAGTTAAGATGCAGCCTGTGTTACTGAAATACATTTTCAAAAATAAATAGTGTACAGGTCCCGATTATGCTCAGACAGGGAATTAAATAATAATTAAAAACGGTAAATAATGATTGATATGCTGAGAAGCAGAGATTTATCTTTCTGTCTGTTTATCTTTCTCTTCCAGTTCGTCTTCATGACAGTATATCAGAGGAGGGCTTCCACTACCTCCTGTTTGACTTGTAAGTCATCCTCCTCTCCTTCCCCACCCATGCCCACATATACCATTACATAACAATCTCTCCTATATTACCCCACCCCCCCCTCCCCCTCCGACCACCACCACCCACGCCTTCCACATCCATCTCTTGGCAATTCCCTCTAGTTTCCATGGTAACGGTGTGGGAAGGGGGAGGATTGGGGGAAGGGGGGGTGCTGTAGGAAACATGAAATGAAGTTGCTTTATAGCATTCATAGCACCCCCACCCACCTCCTTCCAATTCAAGAATCTCAGTTTTAATAACTGTGTGTGTGTGTCTGTGTGTGTGTGTGCGTGCACGCGCAGGGTGACCGGAGGTGAACTGTTTGAGGACATCGTAGCCAGAGAGTATTACAGCGAGGCCGACGCCAGGTAGGAGCGCAGCCGTCGCTCGTGTGTATGTGAAAGGGCTTCTCCTTGTCCTTAGATGGTCTGTGTCTTCTGTTGTCTTCTCTTGTCTGTTGTTGTTTTTAGTTTTATATATTTTCCCTTTCCTTTTGTGACTCTCCCTCACTCTCCTCTCAACTCTTGGCTCCTCTTCCTCTCACTGTTACTTTCTGCTCTGCTCTGTCTTTTCTTCTTTTCCTGTTTTCTTCTCCTCACATCCCCTCTCTGCATGTTCTTTGCTCATATCTCGTTTGTTTTTACTGTCCTCTTTTGTTTCTGTTGCCTTTTTTCTTCTCTCCTGCTAGCTGTTTCCCTTTCTCTCTTTCTGTTAACTTAACTTCTAACTTTACCTCCTATTTTCATTAGCATATTACTACTGTCTTTCTTTTCCTCCTCTCCTCCTCCTTCATTTTCACTATACCTCCTCTGTCCTTTGTTTTTTCCTTTACATCAATGCCACAGTACTTCACCTCTCGCACTGACACAGGAGTGACCTTTACGTCCAATGCGAGGTTTGACCATTATGGGTTTTTAAAGACCAAATCAAGTGTTTTAAAAAATCAGCCTTTCAGGTTTTCAAATATGAAAAGTGCAGTGGATGATGTTGCTGAGTCTTTTTTGTCCAATCAAAGTCACATTGAATGGGAGTCTGCGAGTTAGCGCCTAGTTTAATTTCAAAGTGTAGCACAGAGTGCATCTAATTTCTAATATCTTGAAGTGAAAATTGAGCTCCAAACAGAGTTCTCTTTGTAATAAATGGACAAGTGATTTCTGCAAAGTGCAAAACACGTCACAGCAAAAAGCCCTTCACGCACAGGGGAAAAAACGGTCTTGATAGATCTTTTATGTTCTCAAAAAATTACATATTTGCGCTGAAATAGTCTGCTTGCAGACTAACAACCACTCCCTATTTAAGATGACATCTCATTATCACAAGCCTGATGAAAATCTAGTACCAAAATGCTGAAAATGAATAAAAATTTGCAAGTTAGACAGTGTGCAGGAATTCATTTGCAACTTTTCAGCAAAATAGTCTCTGAAACAGTAATTACAAGATTCTTACACAGTATGGAAGAGTATGGAATTAGATTTAAGTAATTTTCACATCTGGATAAGTCAGAGAATAGGGGCAATAGTCTAGAAATTCAAATATTTTCCCATTCTTCTAAATATAAATTCATACATTAATGTCATTGAAAGCAAGGCAAGAATTATGGTGTGTGACTGAGAGCGCCTGCAGGTCACAGCCTGCGAAACAGCTCTGCTCCAAAAGCCTAATGATGAAACAAATCTAGACAATTAGTTTGAAAGAAAGTGCGGCGATAACTTTGAATTGCATATCTACAGAGCATCACAAATAAACAAATATTAAGCTTGTCTGAACACTGATGCATTATGAGGTGATGTAGATTTCAGAAACAGACTTTTTCTTTCTTTTGTGTGTAAGAGTATCATACACAGTGAATGAAAAAGGCTTCACAGACACTTTGAAAATTAAATAGTTCACCTTTTTTTCAACTAATTTTTAGTTCTATTCTGTTATTTAGAAAAAGACACAAAAAATGCAATATAATAAATTGCACAATAAAATATTTATTCAGTATGTCAAGGGAAAATAATAAGCACTATAGGTAGCACTGGTAGGTTTACTTTCTCTTTGGTCAGAGATGTTTGACAGTGGAACGTCCTCCAACCTTCTGTGTGGGAGTGTGAACTGAACAGCCACGATGGGTAAATGCAAGTTTCCTGAGGGCTGGCTTGACAGTCCTGAATATAAAGCCTGGTTGGCTAAAGATTTTAAATGGGAAGGGAGAGCTAGATGGTAAACTTTGTGAAAAATCCTTCAACATACATGGTCAGGATGTAGTATGTACTGTATGTTAGATTGGATTGGATTTTAAGACAGTTTATTCTGATGTAACAATACCAAAAACGTATGATAATGCCAGGATAACA
This sequence comes from Lutjanus campechanus, assembly GCA_027495735.1. Classification (NCBI taxonomy): domain Eukaryota; kingdom Metazoa; phylum Chordata; class Actinopteri; order Lutjaniformes; family Lutjanidae; genus Lutjanus; species Lutjanus campechanus. Next base: position 38,450 of record JAJHUR010086038.1, on the reverse strand, counting down.
AGTCCAAACTGCAATTTTTATCTCGATGTTTAAAAAAATTAAGAAAAATGACAACTTGATAAACTTTATTATAGTAATAGTCAAAGTAGCCAGTCATGATCTGAGCATGTTCACAAAATTGGCATGAATTGCTTGAATTATGTGTGTGCACTTGCAAAACAAAAACAATGCAGCAGTCAGTAGCAGGCTTTATAAAAAATCTAATAAAAATATTCAATATATTAGTACATTCCTAGCTTATTCACATAATAAACATCTAGATATTTCTTCTCAGATGTAAAACATTGTCTGAAAAATTTACAAAGTCTGGAAAAGTAGGTAATTTTGAAATGGAAACCATGTAATTCGGCTATCATGGCTCAGAAAACTCTGAACCTCAGGACGTAACAATTATTTTGAGTAATAAAAACTGCATTGTTTGTCTCACTGATGTTTGTAATGATATCAACAAACTCTTATTGGTCAAACCTTATGTGTGCATCTTTTAAATGATCCACTTAGCCTGACTGGTGCAGGTGCTCCAGGGTACACCACTATACTCGTAGTTTTTCTGCTGTTCTTCACCTTTACTCACACAGTGGGAGAGATAAAAACAAGCATGTCAGCAGAACAAAACAAACAGCTCTGCCCACCTAGTCTCTGTGTATATGTGGACAGTCTCACCTTCTCTATTTCCTTCCTTTTCTTAATTTCCATTCAGGCCTCTTATTTACCTTCTCTTTCTCCCCCTGCCACCCCCGACCCCCACCCCACCACTCATGTTTTATATCTCACTCCCACCACTCGTGCTGACTCATCGACACACGCAGTTCACTTTAACCAAGGAAGAGGAAATGGAGTAGTTTAGGGGGGTGGACAGACAATAGGCTGAGAGAGGAGTGAGAGAGATACTTGAAAATGACAGTTGTGATGTGGGTGTCAGTCCATTCAGCAACATTAAAAGTGAATAGTCTGAACAGTCTTATATTGTAGAAATTCACGCCATTATGGCACAGCTGACTATCCATTTAAATCAAGCCTGATGGGACATATTTCTTATTGTTGTAGATTTTTTCACGCTTGATTAGCTCGTTGGACAGATTCGATTTTGGGTTCTTTTGTAGTTCTGTGATGGATCTAGAATAATTTGCGATACAGTTTTAATAAAGTATGCAGCAAACCAACAGTTTGAAACAGCTGCTGCTGTGAGGCATGGCAGCAGCAGCAGTTGGTGGCAAAGAGGCCCACATGTCACTCACAGTGAAAAGGTCATATCCCACAGTAGTGTGTAATTTGTTCTCCTTAATGCAAACATGCATACACACCTTTTAAAACCATATGCACCTATCAGTAGGCTTGGTTGTCAGTTTGCTGTTTGAAGTTTCCATGTTTCAGTCTTGAAAAATTGTGTGAAAGACAAACACTAGATATAGTCAAACTAGTTTTGCACTAAAAAAAAGCAAACAAAAAACAATGCAAATGATTGCATTAAATGTGTGAAATCCTTTCCCAAACAAAGCTTTAGCTTAATGCAGCTAATTTAATATTATTACGAGTGTGCTAATTTTTAAATATAGTCTGCATGAAATATCCAAATATATAATTTCAACTAGAACACCCCCTTTACAGTATGAAGTTACGGTGACAGCCAGAGAGCAATGTATGATGTAGAAATCTGACTTTCAGTCAATTTCAGTTTTGATGACTCAAACTGTTAACAAATACACGAATAACAAACTGACAGCTCTACATCCGACATCATGGCAGGAGTAGATTCATGCACACACACAGACACACACACACACTTTATACTCAAATGAGAGAGAGAGAGAGAGACTGTGTGTGTGTTGTAATTGTAATTAAAGTAATAAAGAGACAAAACATAGACAAAATATTTATACCTCTGTGGTGCTATTTCTTTCAACAGCGATCATAAGGATCTTTATGTCATACTGGCTCAGTATCTCAGTTGCGATGAATGTGGCATTTCTACTCAACTTTTCCCATAATTACCTCCACCAGAAGAGGTTTTGTTTTTGGTGCCGTTCGTCTGTCTGTCAGCAGGATTAAGGAAAAGCTTCTGGCCCAATTTTCATGGATCTTGGTGGAACGGTGTAGCACGGGCCAAGAAAGAATCGCTATAATTTTGTTGCAGATCCAAATCATAGGGCGGATACACAAATTATTTTTCAATTTTGTTAACATTGTGAGAGAGGGTGTGGCCTGTATGGAGTAAATGCCATACATCTTAAAATTCAGTAGATGGTAGCGAAGTTCAATAGTGACAAAACATCCATAGGAAAACCTTTAAAATTGCATTTTTTCTCAAACTAAGGTGTAGCTACGGAAAGGGAAATACACACATATCATGAAACTAATCAAAGTCTTACCAACATTCAAATGTGAACTTCAGTTCAGTCCACCAGAGATATTTAAGACTGGACTGGACTATTGGCTCTTTGAGTGCCCTTCTAGTTTTAAAAGTGATTAGTCTCACTTAATGAATGCACATATTGCAAAAACATTCATGTTGAAAGTCTATACTGTTTATTTTGATGCCGAAAACATGCGCTACTTTAAACTGTGATATCAGAACATAAAGTTCCACATATTGACTGTTCAGCAAAGTTGATGCCAACATATTAGATTCTCAAGTAAGCATAGTCATTTGTCTTACTCGAAACGTGATAGTTGTTAATATTAAAGCACTGCTATCAGTCTTCGGGAGCACTGTATGTTTTTGCTCTCCTGCACCTTGGAGGACCTGCACTGGCAGATCTACTTTCTGCTGTGTCTGGGTTAGTCGCTCAAACCAGAAGTGGCAAAACGAAAAATGGGGCAGCTTATTCCGTTTGTGGAATTTTTACAAAGCTTTTACAAAGCCACAAAAATTGTGCCTCAGGTAAAGGATTTCAGTTTGCTAATTATCTGGGATTTTTGCCCGTTCATCTCCTGTGCGCTAAAAAGAACAAAACTGCATATTTAGCAGTCTCCAACAACTGCCAGCAAATCTTCTCCTTATGCCTGATGCCGAGGAGCCTGATGAGAGTTTTGGCTTCGGTCCAGTCATTTCTGCCAGCTTATAAAGGCTGAAGTGATGCACTAGATGTGTATGCTTGATGGACTATTAACTGTATCCAGTTCATCACTGGTTACGTTGTCTTTTTGGTAAATGTAGAACTGTTTTGGCATGCACTCAGTTTTTTTTATTTGTCAGTTTTGAGAACAGTTACAGTATTTTAGTCTTCATCTGTGTGTCTGTGTAGTCTGCCATGCACCTGCCATACGCTGTAGTACTAATAACTACCTATCCAAACTCCCTAGTGATTGCTGTCTTTCCCACCCACCTTATAACCCTTTTAGTACTCATCCCGTACTCATGGGCATGCACACGGACACACACACATAAACTCAGACGCACACATAAAGACAAACTCAGATACACGCTCACTTTACTTTCCCCTCCCTTCTGAATGTCACTCATCCAGGCCAGTCCCCACCCTCATTCCCTTGGAGACCAGCGAGAAGTGGGACTTTAATTATCTGCGATAATTAGTCTCACACACACACTCGCGCACTCACACAGACCCCAAACTGTGCTGCATCACACCTTGTCGCCCCCTGTCAGAACCTGTCTTTCTCCTCAGTAGTGTTTGATTAGATGGAGGCTATTATGAGTAGAACTTGGAAGAAAATTACACCTAAAGCTGAATCAAGGAATTTTTCCTCACTAGGGAGCAGACAGGCTCAAAAACAAAGTTACAGAAACACAGCACTGTTGATTTATTAAGATGTTTTGTGTAAGATATTGGCAAACCATTACCTTGCTAAATAATAAAGACAAAGCATAAACACAAGTTCCCTCTGTGTCTGTCACCTGATGAATGTAAGTCTCATATTCACACTGCATTTGTGTTGTCCTCCAAGTCTGTAGGAGATCATGCGATGGGCCATGTATTTACATGTGTGCGTGACCAACGGGGCTGGAGCTTGATTGCAGCCAATCTTGCATACTACTGGACCCATCAGACTAATATTTTTTGAGCATGTATGACTGTGTTCTCAAAGACTGCTCCTGGCTGTTTTGATTCACAATTTTTGGAAAAGAGAAAGAAACTGCTCAGAAAAAGAATAAATTGTGCTAAAAATTTAGCACAATTTATAAAGAGAATGAAGCTGTCAATCACATTCTTCAATTACCAAATTGTATTATAAATGCCGTTGAAAGAAACATTGCACATTGTCCTGCAAAGCATGACAAAAACTCACTAAATACTTGAACTTTTTGTGCAGGATCACAGCATCTGCCAGGAAAGGACATTTAGCTGCCACATGTGTGGCTAACATTAGCAGTGCTAGCAGCAGCAGCAGCCTGGTGTCCTTGCAGGTTAACGTCCACATGCCTGCGCTGCACATGGCTTCTCCATATCGCTCCAGTCAAGTAGTTATATGTCAGTTTATTCAGACACAGCCTACATGCAACCTTACTTTCATTTTCAGATTAAAATATGTACTGGTTTTACAAGATGTCCTCGGTCCCACTTTGTTAATAACAAAATCCTGGCCATCTGGGCATTAGCGAGAGGAGAGGGGGCATGCCGTCTGCCAGAGCTGCAGCCCCGGCTTGTGGTGTGCGGCTGTGTAACATCTTGGAGGTCACCGTTAACTATTGTTGTACAATATATTACTAATAAATACTTTGACTGACCAGTGCTCCTGGTGCTGACTAGTGATGGTGGCAATGTTTAATGGTACAGTCAACTAATCATGCACATACCTAGATAATAGATGAATAAATCCTTGCAACCTTAACTTTCTCATGGGTGCCTGCTGTATGTCACCACTATTCATCTGTGCAGTGGCCATTCAATGTTTGCTTGTAAAAAAATTAGAAATGCAGACTTCACAACAAAATCAACATTATACTATACAAATACACGTTATTAAAAACTTTGCAAATCTCCACTGTTTGCAGTTGTGGTGGTACAGCAGCGGGTGCTTCACTAGGTGCTGCCTGATGGAGATCTGTTCTCTACTGGGTGTACTCGTCTAGTTTGTGCTGTGAGTTTCCATGTTGAAGTATTTTTCAAGCTTGTTGTCCATGCTCACATTGATTTCTGTTGTTGCACAGCACTGAGAACATGGCAGGAAACAGGGGTTTTCTGATTCTGTTTTGCAAGTATTTTTATAGTGTTGTTGGTATTGAAAGCATGCACAGGCATAAGAGAAGGAGAGAAGGTGCCCTCTCTTGACATACAGACTGGCTCTGTATCTGATTTTCCTCCCAGTACCTCTTTACTTCCCTACTGAGAACAGTGGGACATTGTTGCTCAAAGTGCTGAGCAAGTCACATTTTTTGGCAAGTGTTACGAGGGCTGCACTTTTTTTCCCCTCTACGCCTCACCAGGAGTTCATCAACAGACGAGTCCTTTGGAATGACATAATGGTTTTGGACAGTGAGATGCTAGAGGCACACACAAATGAACAAACAAATGAGCGGCTTGGAAGTGCTTTCTAAATGCCATACACAACGGGTCACTGACAGTTCAAGCCATGTGTCCATGCAGGCATACACTCAAGTTTCACATCACTTTCATTTTAAATCAAGGAGCAAACAACTCAAACGGTAAAACAAGAAAGTGTGAATAATTGAACATAGTGTTCGTAGTGAAGAAATGAAGCAGTAAAGTGTGTTATTCTCTCTGGATCTTAGCCTCTTATTTAAGTCAGAAGCATGAGCTTTCTGGAAGAATAAAACACAAAATAGGGAGTGGACAATGATATCACTTGTGATTAATACTGATTATTGTGTGAGTCATGCACAATGAAGACGATGTTCCAAACTAACAAAGGTTTTGTCTGTCCTGATCACCGATCTATGCTTTCCTGCAGTGTCACCATTTAGTCCTCACTACAGGATAGGTTGCAAATAACTGCCTTACTTTATCCATCATAGATAGGATATTAAAGACACTGTTGAAAAAATATTAACTTGTAGAGAGTTTATAAAAAAACAATGCCTCTCATTTTTGAATTTTTACAATTAGGCCTGAGGGATGAATCTACTTTACTGTTGTTTTGCATCATGAATTGGTAATCAGATTTTGGTGGAAATTTGAAAAAGGATCCGTTAAACCATAGATTTTTTTTTCCTGAAGTTACACCAACTCATCAGAGAGACGCTGCAATTAAAGGCAACAAGGTCTGCACCATATGTGGGTGTTAATGTATTTATTGAAGCTTTGCTATTATTTGTTTCCCCAAAGTAGCTGTTGCATTCATAGCATCATTATGCACTTTATGCGGGGACGGCTACGACATCTGCAAAAAAGGCCAAGAGGTTGCTGTGGTAGTGGGAATTGAATATCACGTAGCAACATTTTACTCTTAGCAACAGCTACTAACTGTGTAAACCTATAATGCTCTGAACATTATTTTGGCTACAATATGTCTTTTAAAATGGCCGAGAGCACTGGATGTATGCTTTGGAGGACAATTCAGAGTCAGAGTTTGCATCACTCTAAAACATGAACAGTTGCAGCAATCAGATTTTCCACATAGACAACAAATCAGTACTTTGATGTTTATAGTATACAGCAAACCAGTTGTTCCCCCATGGTAGACAGTTGGGCCTCAGCGTCAGGGAGCATCGAGATATAATCACATGTGCAAAGTGGAACATTATTTTCCTTCAAACTCTTTAGTCCGTGTAGGACGTCACCCGGGGCCTTGGGATCGACTGATCTACATTTTTCACCACTTTCTGTCATTTTATGAACCAAACAACTGATCGATTAACTGAGAAAAGGCAGATTAATCAACAATAAAAGTAGTTGTTAGTTGCAGCCCTAAACTGAGTACCAGGATTTAAAAAGCCATCATCAAGGCCTGGTCTGGTCAGACGTGTGCCCTGTTGCACAGCGTACTGACACACACTGAAGTTCATTACATCACCACAGTAAGGTGAAATAAGGTAAGATACATCTGCAATAAGGATTTTTTGAATCTCCGGATGGATGCCACTGTCAAATGACAGTTAACCTCCTTAGATTTCTGTTGCAAAACATACAGTAAACATAAACCCAATGGTTCATTTATGTTTGGTTAAGGATTAAGGTTTAAGATCAGGAAATGACTGCAGTCAGTAGAAATCATGTTTTTTTTTTAGATTTGTGTGTATAAAAGTGTGTGAATGTGTGTGTGTTTATGAGCAAGCGTGTACATATATCTCTCTCATTCTCTCTCTCAGTCCTCCCACTCACTAGACACTGTGTGGGTGTGGATCCTGCAGGCTGCCTGTCTCTTTGCGCCCGCTATTAGTCACATATTCTGCACATTACACTCTCTCACTGCACCAAGCCTACATATACACACATTTAAATGTACACACACACACAATGGAGTGAGGTAGGTACACGTATCTCTTGCAGTGCACACATAGTGATGTGTTTTTACTTTTAGTGATGGAAAAATAGCCCGGCGTCAGCCCACCAGTCTTCTATGATTCAGTTTCATCCTATACATAAGTCTTCTCTTTCTTGTATTGTTATCTCTCTTTGCTCTTCAAAAGCTTCCTATCTTCTCTCTTTCACGTCACCCTTTTTCTATTGGTTTCCTCCTCCTCTCCTCTCCTCTCCTCTCCTCTCCTCTCCTCTCCTCTCCTCTCCTCTCCTCCTCTGTCAGTGTTGTTGTGATTTTTGTCTGGCAGGTTGTTCTGCTGTGGCTGCTCTTGTCTCTCATCATGTTTAAAAAAGCAAAACGAACCGTTTTTGTCTCCTTCACCCGCATTCCCCCCTGCCCATCCCTTCCCTTCACAACATCTCTATATCATCAACCTCCCTCTCCTCCTCCTCTCTCTTATCTTCCACCTCCTTTCTGTCCTGTCCTCCTCCTTCTCCATCTCTATCACTTCCCCCTCCTCTAATCTAACCTGCCATTTTCTCATCTTTAAATTTGTCGTTTTCATCTCGCCCGTCACTCTTTTCACCCAACATCCTCTTTCTTCCCCTTCAACCCCCTCCCTTCTATCTCTTCACCTCCGCCCATCTACATCCCTCCTTTCACCCCCCACCGTCCCTCCTCTCTCTGTTTTGTCTTCACAGTCACTGTATCCATCAGATTCTAGAAAGTGTCCATCACATTCACCAACATGACATAGTGCACAGGGACCTGAAGGTTAGTATATGTAGAGGAGCATCTGCATCCCTCACCCCCTCCTCCTCCCTTTCCCACACCCTTTGCCTGCTTCCTTTCCTCCCTCCGTCCACTTCCTCCTTCCTTCCTTCCTCCTCCGTCTCGTCTATTCGTGTCGTTCCTGTCAGTTGCTGGTCTAATGTCCGCCTGTCCGACTTGTCTCTGTACGGTCTTGGTATGCTCTTATGTTTCCTCTTTTCTTGTATTGTATTTTATTTTGTAACTGGAGGACCCTGGCCTGCCTCACCCACCCTCCCCGCTCCATCTTCTGCCCTTCCACCCGTTCTCTTATCAATCAATTTACGAACAGCCACATAACAAAAGCTCCTGTTGCACTGACTGACAACCAGATCAATCAGTGAATGAGTCATGCACACACACACACACACACAGTGAACAAACATCCTTCTGCAGGTGTAATAAATATCCAGTGTTTACACATGCTTGTACAACCATCAATTTCTCCCACCAGGCTAGTTAAAAAAAGCCAAAGTTATATTTATTGTGATCTTCATTGATTGTTTTTCCCTCCTCCTCGCGTCTCTCGGCTTTGAGTTGTTTATTTCATTGTATTGATCCCTGTGTTTTCGAGACAGCCTCATTCAACATCAAGTGCGCCTTTATAGAGGAGGTCTTGAGTGTTACAAACAGTATAATTTGGCGGTTTGTGTATGGAGATGCTTTTTATCTTAAGTCCTGATATTTTACCTCAGAATAGTCTGACTCAAAGCAGCCATGGCATCGTAAATCCTAAAGACAGTTTCACAGGATGTTGTTTCCCTGGTCCACAAATTCATTACTGTTGCTTACAGTATAGGTAAAAGCTAAAACGATACTACTCCCCTTCTAAACATCCTTAAAGGGATAGTTTGGATTATTTGAAGTGGGGTTGTATGAGGTTCTTATTCACAGTCTGCAACTGCAATCTGCAACTACTGTAAAAGAGGAAAAAGGTTGCTATTTTTAGAACATAATCCTTAAAATGCCGATGTGTTTTGACTTCAAGCACTGCATTTATAGCAGTTCCTTTTAATTATAATTGACTTTTGTATAAAGCACATCACAGGTGATGCAAAAAGAAAGTAAGCACTGGTAATTCAGTTCAATGAAAATACCTTCTTAGAAAACGGGTTAAATGGCTGCTTCACTGTCACCTGCACCATCACTTTTATCCAGAGCCAGAGTGGAAAAACAAGAGCTGATTATTGTAAGTCCCATGGTGCATCTATGGCAGTGATCTGCAGACCTAATTATTCAGTTTCTCTTTGAAGAATACTGTAAAGTGGGGGAACATGCCATTTTGCAACAGAACCATAAACAAACATGTCTTACAACAGACTACAACACAGGAACACTGTACACAATGTACACAATGTAAAATGCTACGCTATCTGTTGTCTTAAAATTAAATAAAAGTTTTAGGTGTGTATTCTCCTGTAATATATACATGGCTGCAAGGGAGTAAATAGCTTCAAAGAATAATGCTGCATTCACATGGATTCATGCAGCTGTCAGCACTTTCTGGACAGTACGGGAAAAAAAAAAACAATCTGACAGAACGGCAAAACAAAACATGATGATATGTTGCAATGGGAATGTTGGAATAAAATATATTAGATGCAATTATTTTAGGGCTATTATTTTACATATATTTTCTAGTAACGCATGACTATAAAATGCAGATTTCTCTTAAATTTAAAATCAATCTTAAATTCCCTCCAAAACATGAGGCCATTTATTAATTTCCAACATGAATCATAAAGAAGAAGTGCACTTCATGTATCCCTTGTTCGTATTTGTTGTTGCACAAGAATTATTAGCTTCTCGTCGTCCAGATCGCCCATGTTTTCACTTTGTCCAACGGAGCTTCGAACCATTCAGTTCTAAATTCCATTGCGGAGGACGGCGATTAGTATTACTGTTTAAATTTTTACCATAATTATAATAATGTTTTGAAAAATTCCCGGCAGACACGCTTTCCCACGCAGGCACAAGAGCAATATGGTTTTGTTTTCTATCAGTGGAAACACTGAAATGACATCATGTCCTTTGTTATGTCAAAGTGTTAAGAGGTTTTGTTATAAAACTGATGCAATGATTTCAGTGTGGTTATCAGTACTTTTTTTCCGGACATTTTCAGTACATTTTAACAATATCAAAATAATGATAACCATGATCATTTTGGTCACTATAATGGTGATATTCAATTTTCATATTGTTTCATCTCATGTTACCATTGCTGATATTCTCTGCCGGGCTCACCTGATTTTACTGTCCTGCTCTCGTCCATTAAAACAATATCCGGTTTACCATTTGCCTGAATCCATGTGAATGTAGCAAAAGAGACACTGCCAAACATTGCAGCTAAGGTTCAGAGATGTAATATTCTTAATATTAAAATTATGACACTTGACTTTGTTTTATTTATTGGCTGTTCAGTACAGAAGACAGACTTTCAGTGTGGTTAAAACAGAGGGTGAAGGAGAAGACTACGGAATGGATCTTAAAATACAGGAAACACTGGGTGTGATATCCACGGCATGACCACCGCTAACTGCTAACTAACACAGGAACGTTTGGGATGATCTCCTTCCATCGAGAGGAGACACACACACACACACATGCAGAGGATTCTCACCCTGCGGGTTACAGAGCTCAACAGCTGACAAAGTGGGGGAGGATGGACATGGACACACACACACACACACACACATATTCTAAACTGCATGCATGCCTACACACAGGCTAATGCAAGAGAACACACACACACACACACACACACACACACACACACACACACACACACACATTTCATAGGTGGACGTCTTTTTAGCCTCGACCGCACATTTACAGACACATGCGGTCACATGCTCGTGTTGGCTCTAAGTGATCACTCAGCGTACACACACAGCTCTCAGCATTTGGGCTGTAAATGTGACCTGCCTAGTATTTATTCATTGGGAGACCTTTAGAAACAAGACACAGGATTCTAATTTATAGCCCTGAACTTTACTACCATGCCAGTCCATCTCTCTTTCTCTCTCTCTCTGTTTCTGTTTCTGTTTCTCACTTTCTGTCTCTCCCTCTCTCTTGTTTCTCTCATGTTATAATATTTCACAGACTGGCCAGACTCCTGCTTTATCGAGACCTGTTACTGTAAGTCAGTCTGGCTTCCAGGTCCTGTATATCCGTTAGATTAAAACTGCTCGCTATTTAGAGCTCAGTTTCTGTTTTAATTGTTAGGCGACTAGTTAATAGATTTCTTGAGACAACTTAAAAGCATAGGAAATTATAAAAGCTGCATTTTTCTAAATCTATATATACAGTAAGTACAGTATGTCTGTGATATACTGTGCAAAGCATCTGGAATTATGTTAAACATCGGATAACAATTAAAATGACCAGACTTTTCTCACACAAGTCCAGATACCAAGATGGAAAAGGCTTTTCTATTAGATGCAAGTGAAAAGGACCACATAATAATGGAGACTTCAAGGCCACACACAAGAAATAATCCATTATTCACCACAACCAAAAGAATGCCAAAAGAAAGTTTATTGTGTGACACACACACACACGCACACACACACTGAGATTCTCCTTCAGCAGTCCTTACATTTCTCAACAATTGCACAGAAGCAGCCATTATGAATAACTGTATAGAAATAATAGGAGCATCAGTATTAGATTGAGACCATTTCATAAGCAGTTTTCATAACCAGTTCAAAATTCCTGTAGTACCATTTAAATGCATTTGTCAGAATGCCCTTTAATGCCACACAAAATTATGCTTAAACATTATTTCCAATAGTGTAGGTGGAACGAGAAATTGTGTGGTAAGAGCAAGAGAACATCTTTTTCCATTATCCAAAAGCTTCCCTGAAGCTGCACTCAGACCAAAAACAGGTCTGTGTTAAAAACATGCAAGGGGCTGCGTTTTGTGGTAGCGTGTTGTTCGTGGAACAGGTGAGAGACAAAGTGAAAGTACAATCGAGGACATAAAGTTTGTAATTATTCCTCGAGTTTGAACACAGCAAAACACTGCAAAGCAGTTTAAAACACTATGAACACCATAAGAAAAAAAATTAACTACTTTGTAAAGTTATCAAAGTGTCACTTTATCTTTCAGTTTGACGATCGACAGGTAAACAATAGAAATAAAACATCAATCTTAGAAAGTTCTCTACCTCCTTGCGTGCATTTGATTGGCAAATGCAGCACCTTGCTGGATGCCGTTGCATCGTGTTGTGGCAAAGATAGACGAGGTTCAACTTTCTTGCCGGAGCCCACCATGTTGGCACTTGGCCTCATTAAAATGAATGACAGGGCTGAATTCTTTTTTAACACAGTGCTGTTGTCTGTCTGAATGTGGTCTTATTCAAAACTGCATTGCATTGGAGTCTATCAGACAGCAGGCTTCATTTTAGCAAAAAAAAACCCCTTCCTGTTCCAAAGTTGATTTTATCTTGTATGATTGAACAGTATTGCAGAGTGTGAGCTCATAAAGAAGCCCTTTTTCTTTGTTCAAAGCCTGATGTACTGTAGATATTACATTTCTTGAAATCATATATCGTATCATATCATATTGACAGCATATAGTGTGCATTTGGATTAAGAAATACAAAAGACAACCACATTATTGGCACCAGAAATTCATTACCAACAACCGTTACTGTTAACAGTTGTGAGGTGGATTCTTTTAATCCACTCAAAAAAACAAAACAACAAACAAATCTTGGTTCACACACAAACTTCACTGAACTTAAATTATGTCAGTGCACAGGAAGCACACATGCACGGTCAACTTTTGTCCACACACAATGCTACATCCTCAACAGCACTGTGTGTGTGTGTGTGTGTGTGTGTGAGCGAGAGAGAGAGAGAGAGAGAGAGAGAGAGAGAGAGAGAGAGAGAGAGAGAGAGAGAGAGAGAAAATATGTGTGCATCAGTCTACACATCCCACAGCTGGACCCCGGCAATGTACATGGCCGTTTGCACACATGTACTTGTTGTCTGTCTCATTACATATACACATATATATAAAACATGTCTACCTTCTTCCCCGGCTCAGATGTATCATCTAGTCTCTGCATAGACTCAAACCTCAATCATCCATTAGTGTCCCTCACATGGTTTTTGGCTTTTTTGTTTTTATTTTTAGTGTCTGGTAGCTTACTGACATCAAAATGACAGCTCTTGTCAGCAGAGGCCAGCGAGGCCGGCAACAGAAATGGCATTGATCCCAGACACATCTTTTAAATGTTATTAATTGCACAATGACTCACTCCTTCCCTTACCTCCTTCATCAACGCCTTCCGTGCCCCCCATGGCCAGACACATTCTCACACCCTCTCTCATCACCCCAGGCCTGCTGGCTAAAACATGGAGGGAGGTGGGGTATCTAGACTCCACCTGCAGCCAAGTGAACAGCAAAATGTGTAGATGAGTATATCCATGGATATACTCGTCTACGAAGAATAGAGCAACAAACACAAAGGTCATAGAGTATATACATTGGTTAGTTGGAGAATAGATTGTCTTAAAGGAATCTTCTGTTGCAGAGCACCCACAGCTATGCCCTTCCAGGCTAACCAAGTTGAAACTTTAGCTACACAACCAGCAACCAATCCCACACACCTAACAAATGAGGGGCACTGATTACATCTGCTGCACTATAGGGTGTTTGACTGGCTTATTTCTGCAGTAGGCATTTTAAACTTAGGCCACCTCTTATGTGAGAAGCTCAGAACAGAGGAACAAGCAAACACAAGGGACTCCCTAAAAACTTGGTATTTCTCCCGGAGTTTTGTCCAGAGTGGTGTGTGCCTAATGCTCGTTCTCATTGGCTCGCATTGGGTCGTCTCATCACTCATCAAACATACAAGAGACCTCGCGCCTAATTGTAACTTCAAACAGAGATGATTTTTATTATTGTCGTATAATCATCAGTTCACGTTGATACACTTTTTGCTCCTTGCACTGCTGGCATGGTTGCAGCTACAACTAGATTTCTCTGCTTTTGCCTGCCTGTTGATTGACCATCATAAAGTTATACTGGAAATATGTACAACTAAAGAGTGCTAAAATATATTGACATTGAGATGGACTAAATTATGTCCAACAACAAGAATCTACTCAGATTGGGGAAGGGGTCTGTATTCAGATACCGAAGACCAAACATATAAATTATATGACCTGCTACACCTTGCAAAATCACACCCCTCTCGATTGAAATACCAAGTTTTTAGGGAGTCTAGCAAACATAAATGATTTTGTATTTGGGCCACAATGTTAGGCTGAGCTGGCCTATGCAGCTAACTAGTTGGAAGCAATTTACTTGAGCCCTCATTGGCTTCATCTGCATTATCTTGGGTGTGTGCTTACCTGTGGGTCAGCTGAAGTCAATAAAAGGTGAGAGTGTGACGCCTTGCAACAGAAGAGCCCTTTCAACCCCTGTTGTATCCCTAAATCCCCTCCCACTCTTCCATCATACCTCCCCCCCACCTTCCCTCCCCTTCCCTCCCCACACCCCTGGCCTGTGCACGGGATTGTAGCGCTGCTCAGACTAACATGCGCCCCCCCCTCCCTTGGTGTTTGCATGCAGTCATTGCATCCAGCAGATCCTGGAGGCGGTGCTTCACTGCCATCAAATGGGTGTGGTGCACCGGGACCTGAAGGTGAGTGATGGGGATCACCTTGCTGTCCCTTGAGAATGTGCTTATATATTTATGTGAGGGGTTGTTGTGGGTGTGTTATTTGTGCAGTCTGTGTAGTAAATGAGAAACTGTCTGTAATGGTTGTGGACATAATGTCACTTGCAAAGCCTCAGGAGAGAGGGTTATTGAATTCTAATATATATGCAATTGCTTTCTTTGTAATCGTACAGTTATAAAGCCATTTAGCATTAGGCCAAAGCTCCTTTCCGCACTCAGAGCTAGAACAGTCCCTACAGCTTTGTGGCGATCACCATGGCACTGTCAAATACCACCTCCGACCTTTCTCTGGCCCAGTCTCCAGCTCTGTGCAGTCACCTTCTTTTCCTGTTGTGTAAACACCACTTCGCCCTGTCTGTTGAGATTTCAAGCATGCAGCGCTGGTCATGCGCTGACCAGTGCTGCCGCTCTGTAACCTTTTTGGAACAGGATCTTGTCATTGCACTGCTGACCATCCAATATGGCCCAGGAGGATATGTAATCTGACCTCTGGTTAGAAAAGGATGTTAACTATTGATTATGAAATGCCGTGTGTGGTTTTGATTGGCTTTATAGATCACTTAATGAGCCACAGTGTGTCAAATGTGACAGCTCATTTTTTCTAAACTGCCATTGATTGGCTTGTGATGTTGTAACATTTGTTTATATTGGCTGACTGGCTGTAGGGCAATCTTTTTTAGGGTTGGAAATCGAGAGCCAGTTACTAATTTTCAACTGGTTACAAGTTTCTTAAAACGGTGGAATGGCTTAATAGCTATATTTTGTAGACTTGTATACATACATATGTCATATGGTTCATATTTTTTTTGCTCTTGCTGAGCTCCTGCTTGAAATGCATTTTCAGTAAGATTGTACAGCAAGCAGTAGCCTTGTTTAATGTGATTGCTGACTGTGAACTGCCTAACAACTAAGCTGAAGTTTTGCTTAGGTTTGTGTTTAAATGTGGCTTAACGCTGTGCTTGTGGAACTGTTTCCCCCCAGTCAAAGCAGCACCTCAAATATGAGGAGCTGCGTGTGAATCAAACTGTTTCCAGTCCTCTTGCTGTCATGTCTTATACCTGGTCGTGTATTTGTATGTGCATGCTTGTATGTCGCATCTTGCTCTGTATGGTGCACTTTGTCAAGTAGACCTCTTCTATGCAAATGTCAGTCCCAGCATTCCAGCAAAGGCGTGTTGTGTTCATCAGAACTGTTGTGGCTATTTCTTTATTTAGCCGACACGCCTATCTGGTTTCACACCCAAGCATTGGAGAGCATTTCATGCAATAGGTCATAGTGTGATGACTGAGGACAGCCTGGGTGACAAGATCCCTCAAATTAGGAATTGGGTTATGGCAAATGAGACGACAACACAGCAAACAGATTTATATGTGTGTCAAAAAGGCAACACCAAATTGCTTTATATTGTTCAGAATGTATTCCAGAGTATGAAATGAAAAGTCCATTGATATAGATAGAAATACAATACTTAAACTAGGCCTCGGAATCAAACTGATATCTGTCTGTAACCACGGCCTTTTTAACAGGGTTCCCACAGTCATGAAATTCCTGGAAAAGTTATTCCCATCCTCGGCATGCTTCTTTAAATTTGGGAAAATTTTGAATACACATTATTTCAGCCATTGTTTTAAAACATGTGAGCATGTAAATCGCCAAACATGCCTGATGTTACGCAAAATATGTTCCTTGTAATACTAATTAATATTTAGTGCTGTGCTGTGTGACAGTTGACATGTCTGATGTCACTAGTATCACTAGATACACATTAGCGTGTGCAGCTAACGCAGCTAGTTGGAAGGGGGAATGTCTTAACGAGTGAGTAAAATTAGCAAGTTGTAGCAGTTTGCTTATTCACAGAAATTCCTTGGAAGTGCATGTTTAATAATGTTTGGCTTTCAAATGACAGATATAAGACATGACTCAAGAGAGAGGCAGACCCTAGCCACACCTGATGTAGGTCTGACTTTGGCAACATGAGGGAAGCGGGTCTGGTCAGTCATGCTAAAGGGAATAAGCATCAAGACAACCAAAAGTTGGCTAAACAGACTGGCAGCGTTGGCACATATTTCTCATTTGATTTAGCCAGTTAACGTTACTGCTTCTAACATCAAGCCCCGCGTCATTAATAACTGTGAGAGACCTTCAACTGAAGTGATGGACAATTTACTAAATTATTCACACAGTGCATGTGCTAACACAGTTGAGCTTTTCTGAGCTGTACTATTCAAATCGCTTGTGGTCAGAGAGGTGTCCAGGCAGGCTGCTTATGTGGTAATGTTCAACAAAGGCCTGAACAAAGCTCAAACAGGAGTACTTCTGAATTTGGGATGGGAGACAGGTGACAATTGGTATGAAGGGCAACTACCCAGGACATCGTAAAACAAATGCAAAATATGTCGTCTGAAACCAGAATGAAGAGCATTATGCAGCTATAGGCATACCTTTTTTTTAAATTACTTTTTTGGGCATTTTTGCCATTATTTTCATAGGGACAGCCGAAGATATGACAGGAAAGGGGGCATTGAGAGATGGGGTGACATGCAGCAAATGATCCACAGGTGGGAGTTGAACCAGCGGCTGCTGCAGAGGACTGATAGCCTCAGTACATGGGCTACATGCCCTGCCAACTGTGCTACAGGGGTGCCCCAGGCATGCTTCTTTTAAACTAGTTAAATAAAGTCATGGAAATAGGGTAAGATATTATTGAAAAGTTTTGAAAATGTACTGGTAAAAATGTGTGGGAACCCTGATTTTTACTTATTTGGTTTATCAGACAGTTCTAGGCTATCTAATGCTCCAAGTGTTTAGGCAACATAATAGATGAAGGATTTTGTAGGAAATCTGCCATTTTTTTTCAGGTATCTGGTTGTCAGTAGTACCAAAAAGTTCAAATGATATCTAACACTGACTTAAATCACACAAGAAACACAAACTGACTAATTTCTTCAAGGTAAGATAAGATAAGTTAGGGCCACTTTCACTTTCCACACTGCAGCAGTCAGCTTGAATTGGATTGCCTTCTTAGTGAATGTCTACATCTCTGCCACTTTCTCTGAAGGAATTAGTCAGGAACGCCACAGCAGCTCCAGATCTTCTGTAGACAGAGAAATAAAAGGGAAAGATAAAGATGGGAATCATTCCATTTGAAACACCCACTCATGAACTGCTCTCAAATACAGCTTTCTCTTTTCCAAAAACCCTGCCTCTCTCTCGCTTTCAACCAAACTATTTGTTGTTCACACACCATTATGCTCAGGTGTGTGCGTGTGTATGTGTGTCTGTTTGTGCTAAAGAGATGGCAAGGGACGGAGCACTTGTGTCAAAAAGTGATGGCAATTGCTGCTGCTATGTCTAAACATGTGTCCTGGATGTTTTGCATTGCGTTTAGGCACCTTTTTGATGGAAGCGCATGCTTCATCAGAATTTCCACCCACATCCGTTTTCATGGATTAGCTTACTGCTGCAGTGTTGGCAAGTTCTAACTCCCTCGTTCACAAAAGAGTAAAGCCTAACCAAGTGGTAGAGCTGGGAGAATGTGATGACACGAGGTAGGCACAGCGCCTTAGGATTACTGGTCTGCTCACTCACAGCCTCTCTCTCTTGCTCATTTCCTTCTCTTTTACTTATGGGCTCAAAGGCTATAAAAGCACACTTTTAAGTATCTGCACTTTAAATACACAGTATTCCCGTGCCTCTAAACAAATTAGCTGAGAGGAGAGAGCAGAAGGAGGAAGGCAGCGGGTGCAAAGACACATGCTGCTGCTGCAATGCAGGGGAGGTAGTGACAGAAATGCAGCCTAAATATAATGTCCTCATTCTCTCCACACTTTAATTTTGCGCTTGTGTTGCTGTTTACAGTGGTGCATTTCAGGAAACAACTACACAAGCTAATTGGACTTCGAAGAGGCCAACTTTAGTCCCTAAACAACAGGAGAAAACGTTTTAGGAGTAGACTTAAGTAATATGCACATCAGCGTAAGTGCAAATTCATATGTTTCTATGCAATGTTAGCCTGGAGTTCAATGTAGGGGACACAGCAGAAAAGTAAGTTTTGTCAAGCTTACTGTGCTGTAGCTGCCACTAGCAAGTTAGCTCATTAGCGGTCCTTTAAGATAAATGGAGGCCGGTTCACAGGGAATACAGCAACTAAGGGGATTTAAAAGTTTAAATTGACGACTACTGGTCACCCAAGAAAATCTTTAGTTGGGGGCAACTCTTTGTACTGGTTAGTCCTGTAACTTTATCCTCAAGACGCCAATCTTTCTTGACTCAGCTGCACTGCCTTGTTTCGCCAGTAGAGAAACTGACTTCTTAAAAGTCAGTCTGGATTTCTTAACACCCTGGTCTAGTGTAATACCTTGATACCCAAACCTACTTGCCTTATTAAGATATAGGGTATGGGTTAACTTGTTAGCCTAGCTGACCTCCAGTTGTACTAACTCATGGTTGGTGATTTTCAAACATCAAAAATACTATGATGAAGATGAAAAAAAAAGTAAAAAGTCACTGTGTTTTGTATTTTGAATTATTATTTTCCACAATAACGCTTTTATTTGTCATTCGAGATGGCACGTTTCTTTTACAGAGGCAATGATTAAGTGAGAGTGAGAGAGATGTAGAGAGACAAAGTGAGAAGGAGCAGGGGCCAGTGGGGATAGCTTCCCATTATTAGAACCCTCCTCTGACAGAGAATAATGAGGCTGGCTGCATTATCTGGGCCACAGAGATGGAGCCTATAGACCACAGCACACCACATGAGGCTAGGACAGAAAAGCACTGCAGACTGACTGGGTTGTGTGGGTACAGAAGGCTGTACAGTAAAAGTTAGTCCACATTTGCTCTGCTGAAATGTGGGCTAACTGTTATTGTACTGCCTAATGTGTCCACACAAGTTATTCAAATGACATCTGTGTCTGTGTGTGTATATGTGTCGTATGTGTGTGTGCTGAACACAGTGTTGATGAGATTGTACTGTATGAACCCCATTTACAAACTTTGAGCATGCAACCTTCAGCTCTTCCCCCAGTAGGACTGTGTATATGTTTTGTACCCCTGTCCTTCATTGCAAAATGTTTGGTAACCTTGTTTCTCTCCTCTTCCCTATTTTAGCCAGAGAACCTGCTCCTAGCAAGCAAATGTAAGAATGCTGCAGTGAAGCTGGCCGACTTTGGTCTGGCCATTGAGGTGCAGGGAGATCAACAGGCCTGGTTTGGTACGTACAGCGGATTCAGGAGTTAATCATGTGCATATTTTATATGTTTTAAGCTAATGCTCATTATGACTAGCAATTTTGTGGTGGTCTCAGATTGATTATTAGAGAAAAATGTGGGTTAGATTTTCTAAAGTCTGAAAACAGAGCCAAGAGGAGGTTCAGAAGTATAGTTTTCTCGCTTACATACACAACATGGTGTTCACTGCTCCACTGTATCTTTTTAAATAAACATTTTGCTACGTTTTATTGGGGCTGAATGTGGGTCTGTATCTGTTTTTGTACTCTGACTGGGAGGGGCTTAAAAAGCATGTGGGTTGTATGTAAACCAGAAGTGGGCCTGACTAAATGGAAGTTGCTCATTTAAGCCTGAAATTTGTATGGGTCGATCTGAAGTAAAGAACAAGTTTTTTGTAAACTTGAGTCAATCAATGAACACAACACATGTAGAGAATTTTCCTTCTCAGTTATTATGGAATTTTTGTCTAATGCCGCTAAAAATAATCTGCCTTTCCCCAGGTTTAAGTTTCTAAATTCCCACTTGTGCTTTTTGTGTGCACCCTCTTGTGGTCACAGAAGAGGAAGTGTAAAGAAGTATGCCCAATTTTATAAACACTCACAGTAGTTCAGAAAAGTTATCATCGCTGTAGCCACCTAGCTTGCACTGTACTGACATAATAAACAAAGGGGCTCCTCTTCTTTGTCACTGAAATTTACTTTAGAGTTTTTGTAGTGTTTTGCATTTGATAAATGGTGAACCAATATCAGCCAAACATGGTCCTGCATTTATACTTCCTATCTCCTTCCCCTAGTGACATCTGTTAATGTTTTTTTAAATCAAACTCATGAGCATAAAGATGCATTGATACTGATATCAGCATCAGGCATCAGTTCAATACTGTTCTCATCTATTCATTGTTGTACTCATAAAACGACTTTGATACCCCACATCCAACACTTTCTGAAAAGTCGCCACTCAACACAAGCAATTTGATAAACCATCTAAAGAACCAATACGACTCAAGGAGTTTAATACTCATGCTCATCTGGGTTGTGCCATCATTATCAGTGTCCTCAACATCATCCACTAATGATGCGCAACTTTGGCAACTGTCCCTAAAATTCCATGTAAGCCCCTGTAGAAGTGAAATAAACTCACAGAGTGCACCTGTGGAGAGCAGGGCAAACACCTGCCGTTTCACCTGGCACCACACTCATACCTGTCCCTCCCAAAAATGGCAGGATGCGGCAGGAACTGCATGTAATTCGCTCTCAGGCGAGGGTGACACGAAGAAGCACCTCAAATGCTACACGTGTAAATGTATAATGAAAATAATAGTAAAAGTGCTGTGAATGATAATGAAATGATTATCATATGTAACATCATATGTTACAGTAAATAATTCTGCAAGTCTGTGATAATGTTGTGGAATTATAGTGACTTAACACAAATTGCCCAAAAATGTAATGTGTACAGTGACTATGGTTATGTACTTACACTTGTACTCGGTTTGAAAAAAAAAGCGCATCCTTCGTCCCAGATTAGTAGTTTTCATGCACACTTCCACATTTTACCTGTATCTCCACCCCAAACATCTGTACCCATCAGTGGCGCACGTGGGTTTCCTCAAGGAGAGATTTGTCAGCCCTTCACAATCAGCTGACCCTCAAAACCACAAGATCTCAGTGCACTGTGTGGATGAATAAGTCTTAGCATACAGAAGCTTGTTTTGCTCAGCTGATTCAAGGAGAGCAGATATACAATCTATAGCCTTGAGCATGTCAGTTAATCGTGTGTGTGTGTGTGTGTTTTAACTGCAGGATTTGCTGGCACACCGGGGTACCTGTCCCCTGAGGTACTGAGGAAGGAGGCATATGGCAAACCTGTGGACATCTGGGCCTGCGGTGAGTTGTACAGAGAGACACACACACATTCACACACTTTATACACATATGGCTAGATGATTGTACACAAAAAATAACAGAAACACACTGAAGCACATTTCCAAACAAGCTGTGTATTTTCTGTGTGTGTGTCAATATGTGTTTCTGTGTGTGTCTCAGGGGTGATCCTCTACATCCTGCTGGTGGGTTACCCTCCATTCTGGGATGAAGACCAGCACAAGCTGTACCAGCAGATCAAGGCTGGGGCTTACGATGTGAGTCTCCTCTCATCTCCTCTCCTCTCCTCTCCTCTCCTCTCCTCCCCTCTCCTCTCCTCTCCTCTCCTCTCCTCTCCTCTCCTCTCATTCCTCCCCTCCTCTCTTCTCCTCCCACTGCCCTCGTTCCTTTTTGGCAGTGGTTACGTAACTCAGTCACCTCATTCATATTTCCGGGGGTGCAAGAGAGGGAGCCTCACCTTAGATCACATTAAAATCCATGCCAAAAAGAGAGAAACAGAGGCTGTCTGACTCGCTGGCAGAGATTCTGTGCACACAGGACACAGACCTTGACATTTATTCCTAAACACAACAGGACCTGATGGGTTTAGAATTTCTTAACAAATTGCTTGTGGCTGTGCTTGGACTGGCCTTCTGATATTGTTTAAAAACCCACCCACATTTGGCCAGATATGTTAAAGACACACAAATGCAAATAAATCAGTTCACTTTTGACACATGCTGAATTCAAAGACTTTGAACTCATCAAACATTGTTGCCATCAGTTACCATCTGAGAGAAGCAGTGCAGTTCTGTTAATGTGGTGGACAAATGTCGCATTTAAAATGCACCATCTCATAATAATTTAGTTTCAGTTTAGTGTAAATTGCGAGGACCATAATTGTGAATGTCTCAAAGGAAGACAGACAGGAACAGTAACAATAACAGCTACAAAGGGACTCACTGCCAGTGCTCAGAGAGAACATAGCTCTGCCAAGGTGTTTTGTTTCTACGGTGATGCCGGAGGTTGGTTTTGTTGGTTGTTATATTTTGTTGTATGTTTAGTCACAGCACAACATTCACTCTGATTATGATGGGTTTGTGCCTGCGTGACAAATTCAAATAATTTTGCATCCTTAACTTGTGCATCCACCCTGTGGTTCAGATCCAAGTTTCATGAAAATCAGGCCAGTAGTTTTTACATAATCCTGCTGACAGACAGAAAGAGTGTAGCAGAACCTTAATTAGTATCACTGGTAACACCTGTGTTTACTTGACTATGGTTACATATTTTCATTAAAACTTCCTGGTTCATTCATTTTAAATTGGCTTTCTGAAGAACTTGGACAGAACTTGGATTTAACTAACTTATTTGTCATTATTGTCATCACAATTTTCCGGTGCCAAGGTGTTGTCTTCAAATTGCTTGTTTTATTTGACTGACAGTCTGAACATCGAAGATATTTAATTGAGGATAATAAAAGAAAAAAAACAGCTGATTCTCACATTGAAGAAGCTGAAACTGGTGACAAATAAATAAAACAATTATTGTCACAATAAATGCTGGTTAATTCTCTGGTAATCACCAAATCACTTCAGCTGTACACTGTGTGTTAAAGACACGTGGTTCTGTTCATCCCTTTAGTTCCCTTCCCCAGAGTGGGACACAGTCACCCCAGAAGCCAAAAACCTGATCAACCAGATGCTGACCATCAACCCAGCCAAGAGAATCACTGCTCAGGAGGCCCTCAAGCACCCATGGGTCTGCGTAAGTGTCCCCTGCTTGAGACAGACAAGTAGACAGCAGTTATTTTTCACACACCTTATTACATTAATTCAGACAAGCAAGCAAGCAAATTCATAAACCTTGATTAACTGATTTCGTCCTGTCTTTTTCCTTCTCTTTTTCCTCAACCTCCTGCTCTTCCTTGTCTTCTTCCTTCTCCCAGCAACGGTCCACAGTGGCATCTATGATGCACAGACAGGAAACCGTGGAGTGCCTGAAGAAATTCAACGCCAGGAGGAAACTCAAGGTCTGTTTGGATGCTCACCCTCTCCCACATCTTCCTCTTCTGCTATAATAAGCTCTCACATGTTACAGTTACCGAAGTGTTGTTGAGCGTGGCATTTGCACTCCTTTCTATTTTTCCTGTAAAGTTTGTGTTCTATAATTGCAAGATGGCCTGAAGTGTAAAATATAAAAAGTGTTTAATGGAGATAGTGATATGTATTAGTGCTTTCTCATCTGACTGTGGCACTGAGGTTATATGAAGAGGCAGCTCAGATCCAGAGTTATCCTACATGCATAGTCTCCTTTCTGCACTGATTTATTGCTGACATTTTGTGTGGATGCAACAGCTTAGCCGTTGGAGCATGTCACTGTTACCCTGCTGCTTTTGGCCAGTCTTGGCATGGCTCAAATACCAGCACATGGGAAACTGGAAGCAGAAACGCAGGTGGCTGCAGACAAATGTTGGACCAACATGCCATCAGCGTGAACCAATTGTCTCTGGCTTTTCACATTTAGAAAGAAATGGACACTGGCAAGGTTAGATAGTAAGCTCCATAGTAAACAACACGGACAAATAAAGGGGAATATCATCAAAGCATTTTGTAAGCAAACAACAGAGAAAATTCACAGATGGGGACTCAGTTAATTCAGTATGTTTGGATAAAAAGTTACCTTTCAGTGCCAATGTTGTTTAGTGCACAAAACTTGCCTTGTGTATTTCTAAACGTATTTTGACTGAGGAAATGTTGTATAAAATCACTAACGGCAGTACACAGAACATGGTGAGAGACAGTGAGCATGATAGGAGACTCACCTCTCTGTATTGTCAACCTGTATTCATGTTTAAGTATACATCTGAGATCAAATACTGCTTCCCAGGAGCCTATTGCACAGCAGTTGCACCGGTAAACACAAAACAGTACAAGACATAAATAGGAGATATAAAACAAGATAAACAAGATGAAAGTAGTACTCGCAAACAAAACACTTTGAATGTCACAGATTCACATAAACTTTTTTTTCCCCCAATTACTTGTTTAGAAGAGGCAAATTTGTGGTGAAGTGAAGTGCCGAGGGGCGGGACATTTACATTTCCTATGTGTGACCTCTAAAGTTCAGAATTTAAATGTGGAAAACAATGCACCATTTCATTTTCGCTCCAGTTTAGTAGCTTTCACATTTGGAAAAGAAACATTATGTACAAAAGTACAGGAGAAACAAAGCACCTTTGTAATGTTTGATTAGTAGAACACAATGTTATCATCTTGTTTATTGAGTTTAACTGAATTCCCCCTGCTTTAACAGCCTGAGTTAAAACTTCTTTAAAGTGTCTCTGTGCTTAAAAACAGACATAACCAATGAATAAGCTAATTAGGGAGCTAATAAAATGAAGATCCTCTCACAGTAACAGTGTGGTCAGACCATGGTCCATCATCTCTACAGCTAACAAATACAAGAAAATATGTTCCATAAAGATATCTACCTTTGAGGAAAAACGACTCCCACATATTGTATGTTATATTTTTTATTGCAGCATTAGAGTTCTATAAGTGCACCGGCTTTGCTATGATTATGACAGAGTGGCTTCTCAATTTAGCTGTTCAGATATTAAGTATATTACCAGCCTCCGCAGCTCTTAAATACCATCGTCTATTTGCAATTCAGTGCCATTTTTATAGCCCTATAAAAAGTTATCAGCACCAGTTGTAAATGGTGTCTCCAGAGAAAAAGCAGTGTCAAGATTAGCTGCTTATTTTGCTTCTCTCTCTCTGTTTTACTGTCTCAATTTTTCTGTGTAATTTCTGGGATGGTTTTATTTGTAGTTTCATCAGTAGCAATGGCTCATAAAGGGACTCTGTTAGCATATTGGTGGCACTGTTTGAATGCACTTTTTTTCTTTGACTCATCTTTGTGCAAATTTAAAAGCTTTATTCACCCTGGATACTAGTAGGGCTGTGACTGTGGTACATCATGTACATAAGATAAAATGTTAAAATTATTATGTTACTGGTTTAAGTGATTGAAACTGAACAGCTCTTCTTTTTTCCCTTTAGGGGGCCATTCTTACTACCATGCTGGTTTCTCGAAATTTCTCTGGTAAGTGTTGCTTGGAAATAACTCTTGTATCCCCCATTACTGTAATCTACCATTCATATCAGTGAACCAGCATCAGTCAACTTCTACTTTATGTTCACATGATTAAATGAAGGGATTTAATTGTCTGCATGCCAGTTGTATTTCTCTATGCAAATAGCTAAACACTAAAGGAGACTGAAATGTTGTTAAATGTAAGCTAGTCTGTATTTGTCTGGTTTTGAGGAACATGCCACCATTTTGAAAGGCCTTTATGGCGCTTGGAGGGGAAACTTCACCCCAAATCTGAAACTTACCCAAAGTAACTGCCGCAAATCCAAGCTGGTCACTGCCTTTGATCTTTTTAAAGAAGAAATCTACAAACATTTTATAGCCTATAGGGGGTTGGTATTGGACACTCAAAAGTTAGGTTTTAGAGCAGGATTTGATCAATGTTTAATGTTCTGTTCTGCCAAAATGGTGGCTCGGGCCTTGTAAAACTGGTACCAGTAAACATGCAGTGACAGAACTATTTGTCTCCCCTGACCAAAGAGATACAGTATACAGTATAGCATATTTATGTTACGTTTACAGAGCATGCTGGCAAAAGCAAAATCACATTTTCATTTCATCCCAGTGCAACTTCAGTGTTTCCCCTTTTCAAGTATTGCTTTTTCTAACACTTAAGCATTTTATGTAATGCAGAGAATTGCTTTATTGAAAAGAGTACTTTAAAAAAAAAACAGTTGTTAAATGACTCCATGTGACTTTTAGGCCTCGTTCAGACTGCTCTCTCAAATCTGATCTTCAAGACAAACTGTCCGCACTATTATTTGAAAGTGATCAGATCGGATTTGTGTGTCCAGACGTCACCAACTATCTTCATGGCTTGCTGTAGTAATGACATAGGCATGAGTAACTACATATACTGGTGACACGGCTTCACAAAACAGGAGCATGAGAAGTGGAGATTCATCATCTTGCCCTCCAGTTGCACTGTACAGAACTTCTCTGGCATGAATTCTTTTCAGCTGCTTGCAAAAATAATTGCATTTCATGTGTTTTTTCCTGTCTATACTTTCTAAAATCAACCTGGATGTTCCAACAATGGATTTGGGCGAGCAGTCTGAGCAGAGTGTTTAATAAAATATATGTAAGATATGCTTTTTAAAAATTTTCATATAGCAATTAGTGGTCCAAATTCTTCAGCAACAAAAGCGAAGATCAGTTGTCAGATTTCCACTTTCATCCACCATTTAGCTTTTTCACACAAGTGTTCCTCCCCTGGTTTCATTATCTGATGTGGAGCTGAGAGGACTGACAGTAACCAGTAACTGAGAGTAGACCTACTTTCATGTTTACCTTTTCTCTCACTGAGTGAAAGTTCAACACACAAGACCTGAAGGAAATGTAGGGAAACACTGAATTTGTTCAGCAAGCGATGGATGTGTTTGTGTCTGTGTATTTGTCTTTGTAACTGTGTATATCTCTGTAATTGATAATTGAGGGTTTAATGCTAATTTTAAGTCTCTGCTATAATCTAAGCTACAAATATAACATTTTGTGTACCTCCCAGCTCAGAGACACTTTGAAGGATTATTTTCTTGAATTGTACTTTTTTTCACAATTTATTATAAAGACAGTGAGGTTTACAAATTAAAGTATTTCTCAGTTTCACATTACAAGGCATTTTCAGTACTGTTGTGGTCAGTGAAATGAGAGCTCATTCTCGATGAATGTTTTTTTTTTCCATGTAGCATGCGACAAAAGGTCAGCCTTTGTATGCAGTAACTTTTAAGTGCAGCCAGGCTTGAATGAAGCCAATTTGTAAGCTTCACATGAGTGACTGACATTCAACTTTGAAAGTGATGAATTTTTGGGGGGTAATCACGGTAATGGATTGTCCGAAGAATTCAAAGCGGTTAGTTAATAATTCTGGAACTTAAGGGATTTCTTTTAACGAAATTACAACCGCTGAGTCCGAGTTCGTGTGTGTGTGTTTTGAATTTATATATGTGAGTGATGTTTGTGTGTGTGCAAGCATGCTGCTTAAGGAAACAGCAGCCACACTGACACTGTTCGCTTTGCAATGGGAAATGGTCTGAACATCCACTAAACAGCCACTCAGCTCCTTAACCTCCCTCCCCCTCAACACACACACACACACACACACACTGACCCAGGTGTGCAGCCTGGCTGTGTCACCGCTCACCTTTGTCTCACTCTCTATCTTCTTCCTAGGAAGCAGTACTCCAATATAAGTGTGAGGTCATGCAGTGAATGAGTCAGAGAGAGGACAAGAAATAACTAAAAAGTCAAAAATAAGAGACGGACCTTCAGTAACAGATAGCCATGGAACATTACATCAATGCATAAGCCAACACCAGTGCTTTATGTAACGGGTGACTGTATTCTCATCATTTATTATGAATCATGCGTTATACAGATTGGTGTATCAGGGTCCCTGTGCTGCTGACACAGAGGCGGTTCTATTTCCCTCCACATGTTACTGTCATTGTAGTATTCATACCATTTAAAGGTGCAATGTGTATAATATGGCCAGAATTTAAAATGTAAAATGTCAAAATTGAACTAACTTTATCAGCAGAATCAAGAAGAAGAGGATTTTACAGTTATGACGTTATGTCACAGATGTATGTGTTGTGTTGCAGAGATATCTGCTAACTAACCAGCTAGCTTCAGCCCGACATTGTGTCTCAAGGGACGGTGGTCCGATCCTGCCATAGTTGAGAGAAGTATGCAAGCAGGAAGGTTGCTCATTTCAAAAGCACTCTGAGCTTTTTCAGTATTATAAACAAAATTATTAATATTTAACAGTCTTACACACAGTGTCTGTAATAAACCCCACACCTTCTGAAACAAACAAAATAAAACTTACCAAAAAGTCTTTGATTGTCTTTCCACTGTTAAACAATTAAAGAAAAAGGTAACTCCTGCACACTGCCACAAGATGACCAGATTTCAATCCCACTTGGATCTTCATCAGGTCAGATTCTGTATTTAGTTACAGGGCTAACTGAGCTAATGGCAGCTGGTAGGCTAGCTGCAACCAAAGATGAGAGTATAGTGAGAAGCAGTTAGTGGTTAGTCTGGTGATATGCTGCCCCCTTTTTGTTTGGAGTTACCTTCAACAGTTGGCCATTTTTTACACGTTGCACTTTTAACGTTAAACAGATGAAGTTGAGGTTTGGAAGTTTTAAATTGTAGAATTTTATATCCCTCCATATATATCCATGGTAAAGCCACCAATGTGTTACAATATATTGAATTAAAATATGTAGTAAATTCCCGATTGTAAATTTAAAAAGTTTCTGGCTGTTATTAAGGTCAGTGAGCCCTACAGATCTAACATTTACTAACACTGACTAAATTCTGTATCATCGCCACCATTATCATCCTAACAGTAACGCTATTTTCAGGGATATGTAGACACTAAGTGCAAGCATCAAAGATCCTCAGATGAAAGTTGAGATTTGTGTCTCTCCCTGACATCTCTGCTGATCCTCTTGTCAGAGAAGCGGATGTGACAGAATACTGTGTCACAGCCTAATAATTTCAGTGGTCTGTGTGTATGAATTAATCCCCCTTCTCTAAACTAATGAGCCCTGTTTGTCTCTGCCTTTTTGTGTCTCACCTTCTCTTTCTTTTTCCCCCACCCTGTTCACCTACCTCCTGCTGTGTCTCTGACTCACCCCCTCTTCTCACGGCCTTTTCTTTTACCCTTCTTCCTAAATGTCACACCACCCTTTCTCCACTTTTACCCCCCTGTTTCTCATCCACTTCCTCCTCACCCCTCCTTGTAACTCTCTTTCTTCACGTGTGACTGGGTATTGGACTCTTAACAGTGGGCAGCAGGCAGACCACCGCTCCAGCCTCTGTCACTGCGGCCGCAGCAGCGGTGGCTGCAGCCGCCGGCACCACCGCGGGGCTGGTGGAACAAGGTAGCATGGTGGCTCACCCAGGGCACGCCAGCCCTACCCCCCACCCCCTACCCTCTCTGTTCCTGTCTTTTACACTTAATTCTTATTCTTCCTCCTCTTCTATTTCCCCTCTTTCATTTCTCGGCCTCCCCACTTCTTCAGCATGGGAGCTCAGAGCATGATGGCTGACCACAGTGCTAACTACATCTCCCATTTACTCATCATCTGCAGCATTAGATATGTTTCCATCTAACTATTTAGAAGGTGTTATGCAACCACTTGATACATAACAAAAATTAAGATGCAACTAAGATGTCCTTCCATCCATTGGATTCGGGCAAGTTATGATTTTTCAATGCTAAAAACATCAACAAGAAAAGCTGTAAAGTATTTTAAAGCTGCATTCTCATTGCAAGACCCAGAGATTAGGAACTCATGCAGAGAAAAAATAGTCATTGCTTTTTCATATGTCAGCGGAATATTTGCCTAATGTTCGCAGATCTTCAGACCGCAGTGGAAACGCTTTTTAGTTCCTATAGAAGTAGTTCTTGGGGATAAAAGTTTTGGGTACTTTGGGTGGAAATACGGCTGAAGTGTCCAGTGATAGGAAGGATGTTGTTCAGCTGTTGTTGGCCATATTTTATGTTTTTATATTTTATGAGTTATTGCTCTAAAAACATAAAGCTGTAATTTTAAACCAACTTCACAGTTTATATGACAATTTTTTCTTTATTGAGGAATCTTCCCCTTAAAGTAAATCAGAAGTTAATCTTTGCATTAATGGAGATGTTTTAGTGAATATTTCAGTTTCTATTTGCCCATAATTCGTAAAGCGCTTAGATGGAAGCCCAACTACTGCTGTCATTTTCCACATCAGCACATCTGTCACCTCCTGTGTGAGATGTGATTGGATGGCTACAGTACCCATCACTGCTCTGTTCTCACCATTGACCCATATTCATCTCATCATCTTCGCAGCCACAGAGCATGGCCTCGATCCAGTCAAATAGCTGTCCTGTCTTTCCGTTTCTCTATTTTTTTCTCACTTTTTTCCTCCCACCTCACCTCTGTCACATCCCCACTCCATCTTACCCCCATTTTACCCCATTCACTTCCCTATATTCTGTCGATTTCTCTCTCTCTGGTCATTGTGGTCTCTCAAGTCACTTTATACCTGTCTAAACCCCTACCAGCATCACTCCCACTTTCACTCTCTCCCCCTTCATGTCACATTTCACTTTTCCCCAAACACTCAATCACTCTTTCCCTCTCTCTTCTTTTCTCTGTCTGACAATGACACTGGAAAGTTTGCCCCTGTCACTTTAAGGATGGAACTGCCCCAGAGCTGTCGGTGAATGCTGCATGGGGCACTGGACTGGTGCATGCGTTGCAACGCGGGGGGGCAGGGGATTTTGGTGCATGGTGAACACTGTGGAAGATGCAAGGCTGGGCTGGTTCTTGTGAAGTCAAACCTTTGGAGCTGTTGCTTTAATATGTATAAATATATATTCCATAAGATATAGTCAAGGGTGTAGACATCTAATAGCCTAATTGTTTTTGTGTGTTCAGAGTGTGAGGCAAATTTAAAAAGGAGCAAGTGCATACAAAGTCAATAGAAACTAAAGATTGACCCTTTTCCACCAAATTAAGTCTGGTTCTATAAGTGGTTCTGTTCAAGATTCTTGGAACCTTGGCACTATCAAGTGAACCAGCTCATGTTTCCGCCAGTTTTTGGACAATGCATAACAGCCCTTCAAATATGACTTTGGTCCCACTTTGGTTCACAAGGAAAACCTGCGAATTTTTGGTTGCAGCAGGGAACCAACTTTTCAGGTCCTGAACCAGTTTACTTTTGGCAGAAATGCCTCAAAGTGGTTCAAATCGAGGTGCTTGAACTGGAATGGGGCCGGTTCCTTGTGGGTGGAAAAGGCTTAGATTTGATGCGTAGTAACGTAAATGACGTGACGTATCTGTACAAGGTGAAAATGCCTCAACTGGAGCGAAGAAGTCACACTTATCCCTGGGCTCTAGGAGTCTGCTTCATAAACGCACTGAGACAAGAGGAAAAAATGAGAAGGACTACAGGGAAATAACTGACAGAACCAGAGAGTCTGATGAGTTTTGAGTTCATTCAGAAGCTGAGCTGAACTCAAACACGCACACACACTCCCACAGTCACGGTCAGAGTGTCCGGCGGAGCTAGCTTACAGCTATAACCTGCACAGCCGTGACACAAACTGTTAGGGCTTGACGCTTCACTTTCTGTCTGAACACATTTAAACATCAAAAAGCAAACATCAACCACCACAGCTGATGTGTCAGAAGTGTTAAAGCTGCATTGAGCCATGTTTTTACCTTTAGGGGTGCAAATAAAACTTGCAGACACACTGACATGATGTGACCATATCAAGTTAGATAAAGCTAACCTTCTTTGCAAACAGTCACCATTTATCCATGCAGCTGATGCAGAGCAACGTTGGTATCCCCTTGGAGTCTAATTTCCACCCTCCTGATAAATATAAATCTAATATTTACTTGCCTTTAGCTGTTGTTTGGTCAGCCAACTCTTGAGAAAATCATCTAGCTTGCTACATCCTTGGCTGTCTTCACCAGTCCACTCAGCTTCTCTGAGCTTGTTTGCTGGAACAGGCTGTTTATAGTACATGATACTTAGTAGTTTTCAAAAATACTGTTTATTTTAAGGATGCTAATGCTGATATACCTAAATATAAACTTCAAAACATTCCTTGAGACACCATTAATTGATGTCGCTGACATTTTAAAAGCCTATTTTTTAGTATTTTCAACACCACTGATTTTTAAACAGTGAAGTGGTGGAGCAGCAGACTCGGAGGACATTTTAATAAATGTGAACCCGACCTAATGTGTTTGTTCTGGGGATGCAGAAATGAACTGCAGGCATAAATGACAAAAAGCTTCACATGATGGTCTAACATTGAGCTAAAGAGACAGAAGTAGTGGCAGTGTCCTTGTTTCTGTGGACCAGTGGGACTCTACAGTCCTCTCTGTGTCCCTCAGCCTCCACTAGGCTCCAATCAAATATTTATAGTGGGCTGTCTCCCCCTATCAGCCTCACTCTGCCTCACTGGCTTACTGGAGGCCTCGCTCTGTCTTGCATATTCATACGCACAAATACAATCACTGTGTACAAGACCTCACCCTGTCTTCATGCAGGAGCAGAGCAAATATATCTTTCAATGCGTCCTGGCCTTCAACATGTGACATGATGAAAAAGTTCTTGAGGAACTTTTGCACCTGAGCGTATTGCATCTCCATCAGGCTCTTGTTTTTTTTTGGCTCAGGTGATTACCTCTGAATCTTGAAGGGAATCCATGCCCATCCTTGTTTCGCTCTTCCAGTGGTGCATCTTGCGTGTCTTTAACAGAAATTTATAGCGGTGCTTTTGTTTTAATCTCTTCCTCCTCTCTCTTCTTGCTTCATGTGTAATTTGTGGCAAGGTAAGGAGCGCCCCTTGCTTCTCCACCTTCCGTTTGTATTAAGCTACCTTTTAATTTTTCAGGTTTCCACAGAGGTTTCCTCTTCGTCACTGGAATTTAAGTCATTTTTAGTAACCTTCAGTGCCGGTTTTTAAAAAGATCCAGCTTGCAACATTGACATAATAATGGTGTTGGGAAAGAATACAGTGAAATACTCTTATCTAGGGCTGGGTACCGATCTTCAACACTTTTGTGGCACCACCAAAATGGCTTTAATACTATTGAGTATTAATGAATGCCTCGTTATTCGATACTAAATTTTGATACCAAGTTGTGGTTTGTTTTTTATGTTGTAAAACGGCTTTGAGTGGAAAAATTTCAACATAAAACTAACAAGTTGAAAAAGACAACTTGAAGTTTAACCATCACGGCAAAAAAAATTTGAACGATACCCAGCCCTACGCTTATCACTTGTTATCACTCCTCTTCTTACTCTTCCTCTCTGCTCTCCTTTCATATCCTCTCTTCTTCTGCCAAGCCATCAGAGAGTACGAGAGAATGAACTTGACACTATTCTGACCCCATTTCTTCTCCTCAGTAACAACCAGCCTTTGGAAGGAGGTGGAAGAACAGCACAACAATAAACCATGCACATTCATGCCACTTTCACATCCCTGTGGATTATTTAGTGCTTCTTTATGACTTCATGTTTCTCCTTCGTAGACTGCTCAATATGCAAACCTGACTTCAGACATGAGATACTTTATCACTGAGGTAGAAAAATTAAAAAAGAAAGCCAGGACAAAAAGTGGCTCTGATGTATTCTACACACCCTATCTACCCTGTGTCACTGTCTCATTTTTCAAGTGACAGCTTTAAAAGTCCACTTGTAAGGATGCAGGGTTTTTTTCTACTTAAGAGGACTGAGTCTGGCCTCCACGAGTCTTTAAACCGGCCTCCCTCTGATCGGACCCCTGTTCCTCCTACGAAATCACAGCCCAGTGGAGACTGTCATGGAATTCAGGCTTCTGTTGAAAATTCAGTGTAGTTGGCTCGGAGGCTTGTTTGGAAAGGAAAGTGAGAAAATCGGAGAGGAGCTATGTCTCATGTTCAGGGAGAGTGGAAAGAGGGAGAAAGAAAGGAAGAAAGAAAAAATCCCAGACTGCCAGAAATAGTGTTTTATGTAACGTGGCTGGCTGCTGATGTGATTGCATCTGATTAGACTTGAAATTGCACTCAGCTCCTTTAAAAAGTCCCAGTAAGGATTACGTCTAGAGGGAAACGAGGGAGAGGAGGCGTGTGGGACTTGGGCTGGCAGGTGACAGGCACCAGCAATTAATTAATTTTGCTAGTGTATTTGTAACATAGCCATACTACTACAGAGGACTACTAAAGAGTATAAGTCCGGCAGATTACTCTCCATTGAGCTAAATTAATCTTTCTATGTTTCTGAGACTGCCTTAATGTTGCCTTGGTGATCCATAAAAAGTTAAAGGTATAGTGCGGATTATTTTAAGTGGGGTTGTATGAGTTACAGTCAGTCTGTTAGCTACAATATATGATGGCTGGCACAACCCCAGTTTGGAGAAGCAGAGAGGAGTACCAGCACGGAAGCTAAGCAATGAACTGCCAGCAAAAAATATATTTTCTTTTGTGACTTCCGTGTTTTAAAAGGATAGTTCAGATTCATCACAGTCACACAATAACACAATCAAACTAGCAGATCGAGACAGAGGTAGACGGCCGTGTTCCGTAAGGTAAAATAACTGATTTTTACTCAGAGCAATATTTGGCTTATATAACAGCGGTTTCCCACCAAAAAAGTCTGTCTGATGGCAAAGTAAAGCAGTGAAAATGCTCTAAATATAGTGTACGCTGATTTTGATTTTCCTAGGCTGACTTTTTTTTAAGTTACTTAACGTTTTTTGTTGTTGACCCTGTGCACAGCAGCACACTTAACACACACAACAGTCAAGTAACATCATTTTTTATTTAGATTACGCCTTTTCCTAGAGAGAAGGTCTAAACTGAACCCATCCAAAATGGGAAAGTAAAACTCATCTCTTCTTGTATGTGTGTGTCCAGGCTCGGAGCTGTACAGGACCAACAAGTCCCCCAGTGCATATTGGTTACCAACATTTGAGCAGTGAAAACACACACATTTGCTTGTCCAATCTCGTCAACATCTGGTGTCTTGCGAGTGTTAATCCTCTGTCTACATCCTCACAAACACACCAACCGACAACCTCCACCGGCACTACATCACAGAGAGTCTGGCTCTTATTTTGGGGCCCCTCTGGGTGAATGTGTATTTATCTAATTCGATTGGACCACCTTGCTATCAGTGCTGTAGAAGTGCAGTTGTGGAGAATGTCCCGCGGACTGTCTTCTGTTGTCTGCACGCAGTTTCCACTGTTGTAAGGGATTATGGGCATTACGCTCATCAGAGGACAGTATCATTCTTCCTCTCCTACCCTCCTCCCTCACCCCCTTCCTCATTACCCTTCATTAGAGAGCAGACTGAAGACTAATCCTCCTTAAGGCCCCCACAGGGTTTTTTAAGGCAGGGCTTACTGTTAGGTTTAGATGGCTGCAGTGCGAGGCTGCCATCTTTGTTTCGGCTTCCTCACGGCCACGAGGGGACCTTGGCACAAGAATGGACGTAAACCAATGAATCAAAGTACATTTTTATTTCACTGACAACAACATATTTGTATTGTTGACAGACAAAACATTGGGTTCTGACCCTGAAGCAATTGGAAATGTGTAGCGAGTATCGAGACAGAAAACTAAAAATAAATACGGTGATGGGTTGAGAAGCAATATGGGAATCCACATTTGGCCTTTAGTATCAAACCCCGTGGGACCTCGGTTGTACCTTGCTAGAACTATAAAAGCCCCTTACATCACTCTAATGCCCCTATTTAGTTTACAGATCGTGTGATTGCATAATGAGTTTGATACACACACGTTTCTGTATTGATTGCTGGCAGGGAGTTATTTATAGACTGGATCTTGGCTGCACAGCACCACTAGAAGGAAAAACGTGTGTGTGTGTAAGTGTGTGTGTGCGTAAGTGTGTGCTAGTGGATAACTACACACATCAACACCAGAGTTATTATAGGTTTGTATTTTGGATTACTTTTTGTTTTCGTATTTAATTTTCTTTTCAGTTCAGCTTAGTTTTAGTTATTTTCCAGAGGGGTTCAATTGTTTCAGTTTAGTTTCTGAAGACATTTCCTTTATTCCCTTTATATTGTATTAGTTAGTTATCTAAGTAGATATTTTTATATGTGTTAGTCTTCATTTTTCTCTAAAAAAATGTGTTTTTGTTTCACATTAATTAGAGTTCTAATTAGTGCCAAATGTTCGCCGAAAGAATGAGTATAAGAAATCATTAATAATCATTAATAAGCAGATGTTTATAATGCTTAAATTGAGTGATTTGTTAATTGAGTTTGGCAGGCAGAAGGCAGACCGTCACTGAACTCCAACTTCAGAGAGTAAATCTTTGGAGCAGTGGGTTTTTGTTTTCAGGACAGCGATCTTAGCTTTACATTGTCAGAGAACTGACAGTTATAAACAGCTGATCAATTTATGGTGGAGGACTCAATTCACAATGTTGCACTCGTCTTGTGCTCCTGCAGAGTTTCTGCAGCCTGCCTGAGCTACCTGGAGTCTAGGAAAGAGGAGGCGGGCGGAAATAACTCACTTCAACCGTACATCACATATTAAATAGGGATTCAGCTGAGTCATATAGTACAATCAAGACTGTACTATATGACTGATGAGTTACTCATATAGTGTCTATTTCTTGTATCTACTGACTTCTGGAGGTGGCAGGGTGACCTAACTGGAAGAATCACATTGTAAAACAGTTTAGTGAAATGAGTGTGATATCTTCAATGTAGGTTAAAGATGTAGCAGATATTGTGAATCACTGAAAAAGTATGTGGTGTTTCTCCACCTCTGATTGGTTATTTCTCCCTGTGTTTGTCATTGCAGCAGCTAAGACCTTGCTCAACAAAAAGGCAGATGTCAAGGTAAGGGTCATCACATGTTTTCTTCCCACCTCTCTACCCTCACTCAGTTTCCAGACACATAAACTTTCCCTCTTCCTCCTCTTTGCTGGTTTTCTCTCCTCCAATATTTGCTTCTTTCCTAATCTGTCTAATCTGACTTTTGTCTACTGTAGCTCATTTTTCTTTGTAGCTGAATGTGTTTATTTCTCGTTAATTTTGTGTCCTGTGTCCTGTGTGTCAAAATCTCACTGGATGTGTTATTTCTTGTGATATATGTGGTGGCTGTGGTTTTGTTTTCAGATGGTGTGTGTCTGTCAGGGTTGCTGGATTTTTCTGTTGAGTTTGACGCACCATTTTCAGAGTCAAAATGCTCCCATTCAAGAATAGAAAAATATATAAGCATAGAGAAATTACAAGAAAACAGAAATTGAAGAATTTGAAAAATGTACATTTGACTACAATATAAAAAATAACAAAATATAGCAATAGTATAAAAGAAGTATATACAAATAAGAAGTATGTAGAGATATGTGCCTTATTCCTCAATGTGATCCATCAATTTATATTTATATTTATTACGTGGCTTTGCTAAATACTTGATTCTGATCAGTCGGTTACAGCCTTCTTATGGCTGTTATTTCTGTACAGCGGACTGTTACTATGTATTACAGACCATTGCTATGGAGACAGTTCTGATCATAGACCCTGCAGGAGCAATACAATCATTTTTAGTTCACCAAAATAATTTTAAAATTAATATTTTGTGTCAAATTATTGATTTTAGTAACCATGCAATCAGCAGGATAATCTGCAGTGAGCAGGTCATTACTGCAAATGACCTGCATCACCCTGGTTTTATTTTGCAACAATGATCTCCTCCCTTACATCGAACACAATAGATATAGGAACAATAGAAGAAGAAATAGAAAATAACAAATAAGAAATGTACGAATAATGCACACAAATGTGCA
>JAJHUR010086037.1:0-14403 GCA_027495735.1 Lutjanus campechanus | reverse complement strand
AGCTGATCAGGAGCAGCACAATACAGTTCTGACACTTGAATTTTGCAGCCTGCACACACACATTCATCCATTATGCATGGTTATAAAGCTATCCCTCAGAGGTTGCCGGTTAATGGGCTGCTGTGCAGAGCCGAGAAAGACACGAAAACAGAGAAACAAAAGACGGAGAGGGCTGGAGGAGTGAGTGACAGGAAATATTTATGCAGAGTTTGCCTGATATCACAGACAAATATATAAGTAAGCATGCAGCATGCGCATGAAGAGTGATCCTGATCAAATGTTGGAGAGATTTACACGGCAGTGGCGGTCCAACATGCCTCTCCACTTGTCACAGACTCTCTGCAGGAGGAAAAAAAAAGAAAAAAAGAAAAAGGATGCCACACTGTCTGCACAGACACTACAAAGATCTGACTCATCATAGTCCAGACAGCAGGCAACCCCCCCCCTACCACCACCACCACCTCCACCCCCCCCCACCACGCGCACATACAAAGCACGCATTACCATGCTGACTCAATCCTGCGACATTAACACGTGTGAACATCACTTTATCAGCACTTGTTCCGGCTTTACTGGCGCTGTAAATCCAAGAACCTAACACCAAAGTATGGTGTTCACACACACACACACACACGCACACACACACACACACACACACACACACACACACACACACAAGAAATGCGGGCACGTGTTATTCCTGCTAGGACTGCAGCTTCCTGTCAGGGGAAACCCCCTCCCTCCTATATGTGAACCAACAAGTCAGAGCTGTGCAAAATGCCTGACAAGGGCTGCTGAAAATTTATGTCCAACATTGGTCTGATTCAACATTAACTCCACAGTTAATAGATTATATTTATTAAATTATGACTTAAATAAGTCTCATTGGATGCAGACCAAATTATCGGTAGTTATTTATAACTTTCCACACAGCTGCAGCTACAGTACTCTCTCTGTATCACTTGTATTGCTGTCTGCAATGTAAAATGCATACCAGTGTTCTGGTTGCATTAATATACAGACGCAGTTGTAATAGGGCCGACTAAATGCCAACAATAGACAGCCTGTGCAACTCAATTATGACCAGGAATTAAAAGCCCAATGTAAAAGATTTACAGGGATGGCAGAGAGGGAATATATTCTTGATATATGTTTATAATCACCTGAAAATAAGAATTGTTGTGTTTTTATTTCCTTCAAATAAACCAGCTATATCTACAGAGGCGACCAACTGTCATGTTTCTACAGTAGCCCAGATCAGACCAATCAAACACTGGCTAGAGAGAGCCTTTCACTTTTTTTTTTTTGTTGCATGTTTTGTGGCCACGGTAGTTTCTCTGACATGCTTGGAAGGGGAGGGTGAGACAAGCAGTATTCAGTTGATTGCAATATGCGACCACGCCACTAGATGCAGCAAAATCCTGCACACTGGTCCTTATAAGTTATGATGATGATGAACATCCACTTTTACAGAATATATGCTTGGCATCATCATAACAGCTGAACTGGCCCATGATGAAATGCTTCACTCATATTCAAAAGGCTTCATGTCCACAATTGGTGATGATTTATGATTTAAGGAGCAGTGTATAGCAATTGTGCGTGCAAAAATTAGTACAGCAGCTCAAACAGTGAGACGGTATATTAAATAGATTGAAATCCTATTTAATGTTCAATCTATGACAGACCCGAAACATGGCTCGGTGGCATGCTGAAGCCGTGCTCCTCTGACATTATACAAGCCCCACAAACCGATACATGAATGACAGCGCCTCCCCCTCCCCTCACTCTCCCTAACAGTCAGTCAAGAATGTACCATCAGCAACTCTCAGTCCAAATCAGCCCAGCAGTTCACTTCAGCTCACTTCAGTTCCAACAAACCCAACACAGAAAAAAACCCAAAAAACATCTTGTCCCTGTCCTCTGGCTCTGGTGGCTCAAACATCTCTGGACATGTCCAATAAAGCTGCTAGATGGAGCGTCCATGATTCAGGTTGGTTAGGTGGAGTGTCCCCAGCGTTTCATAGCAGAGAAAACAGTTTTTTTTTTCATGATTTTCAGACTTTCTTTTATAGACTAGAGCATTTTTTTTAATCATTTAAATTTGGCTAGGTGGTTAATAAAACGTTCTGTTGTGTGACAAACTCAGAACACACATTTATTGTTGCTTAACACAATCTTCAAGCCCATTATCCTGAAAGCAAAAGCACACTACTTGAAAAATACAAATTCTGGACTTTTAGTCTCACTTCCTGTCAGACTCCATTAACATATCGCTCAATTTAAATGATAAACAATTCATAAACAGACACCTACTCATTCAGCAAACATTCAACATTAATTTGAACTCTAATTAATGTAAAACGGGCAAACAAAAACTGTTATTCCAGACATAGAATAGAAATTTTAAACACTGCTGCTGTAGCGCTGTTGTTATATATATGTATATGTATTTCAGCTTTCCTTGATCTCTGATGAACTGCAGTCAGCATCCTGACGCTCTCACGCATTCTCGCATTCCACAGGTGTGAGCAAACATGGTGGACATCATCCAAAACAGTGACGTGACACGCACAAGACTGACCGGTATCATGTTGATGGACGAGGTAAGTAAAGTCAGGCTTGAGTTTCCGTTAGCAGATTCCATTTCTAAGCTAATGCTAGCTAGGGTTACACATGATTGCTGCTGTAAGGGAGCAAGGAACACAGAAATCAGACTCTTACAGGCAACCGAGAAAGTTATGTTTCAAGTTACGTTAAAATTCGTTCACACATTAACAACACAAAGAAATCAATACATGTAAATTGCTTTACATAGTATCTTTAAATAGGTATGGAAACTAGAAAAAAATTATAAATGAATCTAGTGAAGATCTGTCTCAATAGGTGCGGCTTGACTGAAGTTTTCAGCTGCCACTTTGCCACAACATTCTTTCACACACTTCACTTGATCTTTAAAGTGTGTGTTTGAAATGTCTTTGCAGTAGGATGTATCATTTATTAAGCGAAATAAGCCTTAGCAAGAAGAATGTGCTCAATCAAACACGTTTGCACTTGATTGTAAAATCCAAAGAATAAAACCCCACACAGAATCTGCGTATGAACCAAAGCAATATATCCGGCTTACAGGACTTGTCACTTTTTGTATTTCAGTGGAAATAGCTTCTCTCCAAGGATCACTGAATGACACTTCTTAAGTTGTCACTGGAAGGCTGAGGTGGCCTAGAAAACTGAGCGACGCTGGTGGCTGTCCCTGGAGACTGGCTGTTTCTCCCGCTATTCACTGCACTTGACAGTTTTTTGTCTCTAACATGGGCAGGAAGGCGAGCGCGTGGAGGCAGCTGAGATGAAAATATGTTCAGGCGAAATTAGTCAAGCAAAATGACTGACTGGCTGTCTCAAAGATAGACGCAATTAACCAAAATATTCAGTCAGAATAGTCTAGTGATGTGGGGAGACATTTTTACCGCCTCAGTCAGCCGGGGGGGAAATGTTCAGCTCGACTTTCTATGAATGTGGATCATACATTTGGGTTCCTGACACCTCCACGCGTCCTTGAGGGGGCTTCCCTTGCAGAGTTTAATTTTACTTATGAGGAATGCCACTGTGGACTTCACCTAATTTCACTCACATCAAACTGTTACATAATGTTCTTCAACACCCTCCCACATGAGGAAGACCAGGGCAGCATCATATCAAACACAGGTTTGCAGTGTGATTTAAAGGGACAGTTCGCCCCAGAAACAAAAATACATATTTCCCCCCTTGGCCTGTAGTGCTATTTATCCATCTAGATTTTTCTTCTGGTGTGAGATGTCTGCCTGTTCTCCAGTATAATGGCAGTAAATGGCACTTGGCTTGTGGTGCTCAAAGCACAAAA
Organism: Lutjanus campechanus; assembly: GCA_027495735.1. Taxonomy (NCBI): domain Eukaryota; kingdom Metazoa; phylum Chordata; class Actinopteri; order Lutjaniformes; family Lutjanidae; genus Lutjanus; species Lutjanus campechanus. The sequence goes on along the minus strand of JAJHUR010086037.1, from coordinate 10,523 downwards.
AAAAACAAAAAACATAAAAATGGTTAGTTGAGATAATCCACAGACTTTGTTGTGAGCAGTTTCATGTAGGAACTACTTTCTGTCTGTTCTATTCTACTTGACAGGAAGTAGTTATTTCTTTCTAGTACAAATAAAGTAGTTCCAGTAGATTCTAAAGTAGTTCCAAAAAAAAGAAAGAAAGAAAGTAGTTCCTACATAAAACTGTTCACAACGAGGTCTCCAAATTATCTTGAGTAGCTAGTTCATGATACTTTCTTATCTTTGCTTCTGTGAAACACAAGAAAAAAATGTTTCTTTCTGCAGTAGAATCTACTAGAACTACTTTATTTTCTACTAGACAGAAAGTAGTTCCCACAAAAACTGTTTACCACAAGGTCTATGGATTATCTTGAGAAACCAGGTGATAATTTTTGGAAAGAGACACTGGTTTTGATTTTTTCCGGATGTATTTTTTTGGTGCTTTGAGCAGCACAATCTGAGTTCCAATTAGTCCCATTAAATTTAATGGAAGGCAGACATCCCTATGGCTGATATCTCCAAAACTCAGCTATGCAAACTTTACCTTTAACATCAGTTTCCACATGAAACATTTTGGCAATATTAAATCCAAGGGAATGATGGAAAAGCAGCCCATAAGCATGTCTTATCCTGAGGCTACTCGCATGCAGAAAAGCGACAGACTGTGACAGAGGATGGAAACAGTGGCTGTCTTATGTAATGTGATAAACTTTTGCAGCCTCAGAAACAGCCTCTTTTGAATGTCTGACTGTAGCAGCTAGATGTATCATGGACGTGGTTGCTACAGCAACGGCGATCAGGAGGATGGTTGATTCCTGTCGAGCCGTCGAGCATCAAGTGACTTTATGATTCAGTCTGAAAAACCTACACACTAACACCTTCAAATTACCTCCAATCCTCATGCAATTTGAAGGTCAAATAATAAAGTAATACAGGCTGTAAAAGTCGCTTCGTCGCTTATTATCCAGGCTGCCATCCAAGTGTATAGCCTATAGATATACACAGACAGACCCGGGGTAGATTCCCAGTTGGACTTTACACCGGAGTGAATAGGGATTTCCCAGAAGCTTACCTGGTTGTACAGAGGCTTTCTGAAGAACCCCCATGGCAACAGATCTCTTGCCATGGCAGATGCAGAACATCTCACAACAGCTGCTGAAGGAAGAAATTCGGCGCACACTTCACACGGTACATCAGACAACGCCTTTCGGGCTAAACCTGGAAATGTTCCAAATATAAAACATTACTAATTCTGTCGGCGGCAGCTCCGTCAACGTGCGTCTGGATGCAGCGAGGCAGCGGCAGACTGAGCCGCGCCGCGCCGCCGACTGCAGCGAAGTGAGCCTCATATTGGCCATGAGCTCTTCTGGGGCGTTCTGACCAATTACAGGAGGAGGCTGGGTGACAACAGTGTGTAACCTGTGGTCCATTTAAAAAATAGCTCGCACTCAGACGATGTGCTTGTTAGGGAAACTATGGAAGATTATTAGGGCCAGAAAGGGCAGAAAGTAAAAAAAAAAATGAGAGGAGAAAGATCTTTTATTTTGTGTTTTGAGAATAAAGTCAAAATGCTGAGAATAAAGTCGAACTTTCAGTGTTAGTGCCATGAGAAAAAAATCAGAGCATTTTGAGAATAAAGGTGAAATACCACTTTGAGGTTGTTCTTGCTCGAGATTTTTTGTTAGAGAAACCTATGGAAGAGTATTGGGGTCAGGCGTAGGGATTTATTTTTCTTTCTTTTTTTATGTTGCATTTAAGAATAAAAATCAAAATGTTGAGAACAGAGCCGAAAAGTCAAGTATTCAGTTAAAAATGTAGAGATCTAAAATCTCGAGAATACAGTTGAAATGTTGTGAATAAAGTCAAAATGTCAAGAATAAGGTCGAGCTTTCAGTATCAGTGCAAGGCATAAGAAAAAACTTAGAAATCAGAGAGGAGAAAGGGTTTATTTTCATTCTGCAAATAATGTCGAAATGTTGAGCATAAATTCAAAATGTAGAAAATAAAGTCAGAATGTTAATAATGAAGTCGAAATACTGGGCATAAAAATTAAAAATATTGAGCATGTAAAAGTTTTGATAATAAATTCGAAATGTTGAAAATAAAGCAAAATCTTTAGAATAAATTTGACATGTTGAGCATAAAGTTGACATGTTGAGGATAAAGTCAAAATGTTGAGAATAAGGTGGAGCTTTCAGTATCAGTGCAAGGCATAAGGAAAACTAAATTAAAGGATAAAGGGTTTATTTTCATTTTGTGAATAATGTCGAAATGTTGAGCATAAAGTCAAAATGTTGAGAATAAAGTCAGAATGTTGAGAAACAAAATTGAAATTATCGAGCGTAAAGTCAAAATGTTGAAAATAAAGCAAAATCTTCATAAAAAAAAGACTTAAGTAGAGGAGGAAGATTTATTTATTTAATTATTTTGAGTTTTCGAGTCAAAATGAGACCAGGCAAACTCAGCAAATAGCTGTGATCGTGGAGCATTTAGCAGCTAACGAGCCAGATTTGTCCCTCAGGAGTTGATGGAGACCAAAACAGATCTGAAAGCAGGGTGAATGTTGGACTCTCTGACAGACTGGATTCATGTAGTGGTCAGAAACATGACTCCAAATGATTGCTAATGTTGCTCTGTCTGTGTCTGCTGGATGTTTTATGGGAAACTACTAACATTCATCAGACCAACTTTGTATGGTGTTAAGGCTGTATGTCATTGTATGTCAGTGTAAATTGGCTGAATACAGAGTGCATGATCTGAAGCCTGGCTGTCTAAGAGAAAGATAAAACAAATTTTGCATGATGTTAGGCCAGTAGGCAAATGGAGGATGGATAGCAGCCCCCACACATCCCATAGAAGCAAAGAGAGCGCAGGGTCAGAGGGGTTATGCAGTTGAATATGTTAGTCGAGTCTAACTGAGTCATTGATACTTCATCTGACTGAGTTAGAATCTATGGCCCTGACCATGTCTCTGAAATATCAGCAGCCTGCTCTGCTGTGTACTGATAAATCCATGGTGCTGTCCATGGTGCTGAAGTAGCAGACAGATTCGTAATTGCCTCTTTTTGTGCTAGTCTCATCCTCCTGTCAGTTTCATCTTGGATCTATAATATTCCTTAAACCATATACTACAAATACTCAATTCCACTCCATTGTAGCATATACAGTATTCTATAAAGTATGATCACCTTCATGATCAAAGTTACAAGTAGCGACATGTAGACACAGAAGAATAAGAGGCCCGGAGACACACTGCTGCCTGTAGTATTTCTGTAATATTTCTCTGATCATTCAGTAAAGGCTGTGCTGCTGAAAAATGCCTGACCAGCTGGTTCTATTGGAGGCTGTGTAAAAGGCAGAGGTGGAAAGAGAATTCTGAATTCCTGTAGTGAGAGTTAGGCTACAATCCAGCTTTACTCAAGCAAAAGAAAACTTTAACATTTTGCTCTGCTACAGTTTAAAACAAGTGACCTAAACGAGAACCTCAGAAAAAAAACTGGCTTCGGAGGAGATTTGCGATGCCTCGCTGGTTTCAAAAAAACATGACACACAAAAACAAAGCGTAATTTCAGGCAGACTGTCACTGTTTCATCAGGAGATGAGACATCTCTTGAGGCATTTTTTTTTTTTAGGGACAAGTCTCACAGCTCAGAGGGGATGGAGAATGGAGACGATGGAGAATAAGAACCTCTCAATTCCTAAGTGTTGTTTTGATTTATATTTCATAATTCATTAGACTTTATAGGGTTGTGCCTACATCCATATATTGAGAATAAAGTCAAAATGTTGAGCATAGAGTCGAAATGTTACAAAATGACTGTTTTTACCAATGGAGTTTGGTGGATGTGGGTGTGATTGTAGGTAATACACTGACTGTGGATGGGTACCTCACACAACCCCACTTCAAAAAATGTATCTTACTCTCTCATTGACCACATCTTTACTGTAGGGGAGCAGAGGGAACAGGTGTAGTGTGTCCCCTTGTTCATGTGCTCAGATGACAGAGATTTGCAAAGTTTGTAAAATTCCTACCTTCCTGTCTTTGGCTTCTGCAGGTACTTGACTGTGCTGTGGGACGTGAGATCTCTCGCTGGCATCTTTATAAATGAAGACATACAAGGCTGTAAAGCCGCGTCTCGAGGGGATGCACCAACAAAAGGTAATGGGCACTCAGTTACACAGCACATTAGCATGCACATTACCATCCATCAACGCAGACAACAGTCCAATTTTCTGCGATTGTATTTCATGACAAATATTTGCCGAGCGTGAAAACACAAACACAATTTGTCTTTACAGTTAGAGACGACAGATTTAATTACACGAGAATAAAGAATTCATGCAGCACAACAGAGCTGTGATCGCTGCGTCGCTAAATTCTTTCTGGAGAGAACATTAGAAAAGACAGAGACAAAGCTGGCACCGACGCAGGGAATATTGGATTCGCTTGGAGAGGAGCTTAGAGTTTGGAAGAGAGTTATAGGAGCCTGGAAGACAGAAAGTGGATGCAGATAAGGTATTTCCTGCGATTATGTAAGGCTGATTACCTTGAGGCACTCTGAGTGGGCAGATAAAAAAAATTCTATTTCCATATAAGAACAAACAAACAACAACCTTGCTGGAGTGCACACAGAATATGGCAGAGAAATAACTGAGATAGATGAGCTTTTCCAGTCAGATTTATCCCTCTTTGGGTGCTGATTAAGACAAGTATAGATAATTATATGCATAACATCCAATATAATGAAGGCCTCCTCCACAAACATAACCTCAAAGATTAATTAACATGGAAAACAGCTGCAGGGATTTCATATTTCCATGCCTAATTTCAGTTTACCTTTCATTAACCACAATAATCCCTGTTTAGTCTTGCAGCCCACACCTGCTCATTACTTTGTCGCTCCATTAACATCCATCAGAATCCAATAAGTTGCCATGGTAACAAATGACAGGATGCGTCTGTCACGCAGCCCACCAGAAATAATTTCTCCATCCCTGATTTGGAACAATTTGTACCTGTGCTTCAGTGATCATTAACAGATCGCGAGGACAGTCCTGAGGCAGGGGTTCGTGAGAGCTGATGTATGAGGTTGACTCTGTATTTTAATATGGTGTTAAAACTGAAAATGATCCTCAAAAGAGAAATATTGCTTTATTAAACTGGCTTTGTTGAGAGAGAGAGAGAGAGAGAGAGAGAGTGGACTGGCTCAGACAGTAAGAAATAACTGTTGTTAGCCTTCCCCCTCATGGTGACACTCCTGTATTACAGTTTTACAGCTGTATCCAGCTTTCTTTCTGTTTTTCTAATTTGCTTTGGTTCAATTCTTGAATACATTTTTGAAACAATATGTTCAAATCTCTGAACAGTTAGTTTGGTGACCACAACAGTTTTGAATATCTCATTAAAACACAACAAACAATAGATCTTGGCACTACACAATCTAAAAAATAATACAAAAAAAAAATAAAAATAAATAAATAGAGAGAGAGGAGAAAGAAAAAGAGGATACAAAGCATTTACAAATAAAAAGGTAATATTTTCAGTCTCTTGTGTTTCTTTCTTTATGTACATTACAGTTTTTCTTAATCGTTTTGGCTCATTTTTTTGAAACAGTCTTAAAGGGATAGTTCGCCCAAAAATGAAAATTCAGTCGTTATCTACTCACCCTCACGCCGATTGAAGGTTGGGTTTAGTTTTTTACTTCACAAAACACTGCTGGAGTTTCACCAGAGACAATGTAAGTGAATGGTGACCAGTTTTCAAATGAAAAAACCAAACCAAACCATGAAATGCCTCCATACTGCTCATCTGGTGAAATCCAAGTCTCCCTATGCCCTGACATTCCAAGCTGACTCAACAGAATGAAATTTCACCATGTTTTTTTTATCCTAAATCGTCATCGTAGATCCTGAGTTTGGAGGGACGTTCACGTGTGCATGTCTGGGCTTTAGGAGATTTGGATTATGCCAGACAAGCGGTTTGGAGGCTTTTTATGGGTTTTTTTTTTTTTTTGGTTGTTTTTTTCTGTTTGAAAACTGGTCACCATTCACCATTGTCTGATAATGCAACACTGTTTTCCTGTGAAACTCCAGCAGTGTTCTGTGGACTACCAAAAATAAACCCAACTTTCAGTCGGCATGAGGGTGAGTAGATAACTGAGGAGATGACTGAATTTTCATTTTTGGGTGAACCATCCCTCACACATTCTGAATATTAATATCTCTTGAAGCCGGAGGAACTTACAGTTTTTCTCAATCGTTCTGGCTCATTTTTCAAAACAGTCTTCCAGCATTCTCCAACATTCTCTAAACTGTAATTGTCATTGTCACACAACTGTTCCCTGGGACATCACACCTCTATTGCATGTTTGCAAAAGGTAGTAACTCACCTAAAACATTTTATTCAAATTTCAAAACCAAGTTGGCCAATGGGGCCAAAATGAAAAGACATTTTGTTACCATGTGAGCCGTACTGGTCAAAATGTTTAAAAGTTTTTTCACTTTGACAGTCAACCCTTGAAATGTAAGTTTTGGTTAGCTAAAAGCTGTTGTGTGACTGAGCTTGTTGGATGCAGATTTCAATTTGTAGTACACAGAAAAAGTGTACACACACTTCAGCCTATCCTCATACACATTTGTATAGTAAATAAAGTAGCAATGTGTCAGAATGTGTTAGGTTTACCCATCCTTTTTTCCTCCCATGAGTGGGTTTACCTCCTCACCACACCTGTGGTTACATGCACTGTAAAAAGAAAATACACCTGTGACCTTTTTTATGTAAAGTCATATATGGGAAAACTTGCCACAAAATGACGTCCATGTTGATTCCACCTTCATTACTGTCACCTGGCAGCTCATTTCCCAATTTAGCAGACATCACAGACATTCCATATAGATATTTATGGAATCTACATGTGTGACGGACATGTTTTGATAGTCAAATGGATCATTTTGAATGCGGTGGCTCTTGACTCTTGACTCTTTTGGACGCACGTGCCAAAACATGTGCAGTTTGCTTGAATGAATGAGAAATTCCACTCTGTCGTGAACAACAACCTTAACGTTCTGAAAAATGTAATTGTGACACGAATTTATTTACTGTATACATACAGTACAAATGTGTACGTCTTTCTTCTGTGCACTACATTCAGTTTGATCAAACTGACATTCATGTTCAGTACAGAAGCAGTCAAAGCCAACAAAAAAGTAGAACAAAACAGAAACTTGTGTACAAGAAACTCAGGGACAAAACAGCTTTTCATTTTTGGTGTTGTTGGCCAATTCACTGATGCAATAACTCAGTTTTGAGGCATAAATGAAATGTTTTGCCTGAGATGCCTTTTGCAAACGTGCAATAGAGTTTTGATGACCCATGAAGCTGTCGTGACAACTGCACTTACAGTTAGAAAATGTTTAGAAGATTGTTTTGAAAAAATGAGCCAAAACGATTGAGGAAAACACTCAAGTCCCTCCGGCTTCAAAAGATATTAATATTCAGAATGTGTGAGAGAGGGTTCACTCTGAAAAATCACACCAAAAAATGTGTTGTTTTCTGCAGTGGCAAATCTTTTTTTAGTGATTCCTGTCTATCCATCTATCAGATTTTTCTCAGATTGAGAGAGACTTCTAAACTAAAAGACAGACCTGTCAACACATTCAGGCAAAGTAAGATTGATAGGTCTTTAAAGAAAAACTCTGTGACATTCTATACTTCTGTTATTGTCACAGGACTTAAAAGACCAAAACCAACAATGAATTGATTTTACTGACAAGTATTGTGCGTGCATCCAAAGCATGACACATCTTATTTTTTTCTTAATAAAACACATCAATGAGTCATAAATCTGCACTGGGTGACATTTTTCTTCATTACCATGAACACACACTGTAGTTTATTTTGACTCAGTCCCACATACTGTATACACCATCCAGCTGCTGTAAAAACTCACTTCTAGAGCACCAAATGTGGAGTAATCCACAGCTGAAAACAGTCCCAAACAAATGCACGGACCAGGGAGGTCAAAGTATTGAGAGGTGGACTAACACATTGCTAGTTTTGGTCTTTGCCAAAGGTACCCTGTGGAGTTTACTTCTAAAAAAAAATTGAAGCTCTGTTTACATTGCTAGCCACCGCCAACAGGGGATACTTGGATGTGAGTTGTGCAGGAGGAGGGATTACTCAGGACAAGTAATATTATGTTTATCTTCTTTTACTGTTGGAGGTTTGCAGAAGTTGTACAGTCAGGAGGAAAGCTCAAACTCCAGTGCAGACGAAGTCCACACCAGAGCCAGCGAGCAATCACGGCAACAACGACATGTACGAGAGTGAAACTTAAAACCACTACTACATAGTTCTGGTATTATGGTAACATTTATGTATAAAATAGTGTTATTATCTTAACATGACTGTATTATCTAAACATGACAGACCTGCTTTACTAAATATCATGGGGCACAGGAACAACGATAACAATAATAGTACCAGTATTACAATATACAGTCTCTCTCACCGAGCACTGTGTGCATCCTTGAGGCCTTCGAGTTGAGATGAAATGAAAAACTAACCCTTTTAGATCACATCCCGGTCATATTGTGCACCTATTTAAAGCCACTGCAAGGAGTTTTTAACTAGTTATGAAACAGTCTCAGTTTAATATTGATACTTCTATATGACCTACATAAGCAAACAAGACCATCTGCGAGAAGGTTGGCTGTTTCTGTATGGTTGGTCGGATTCTCCTTGAGATCAAATAAAAGAAAACAAACTTTAAAATTTGCAAGCCAAGTTACAGTGAGTAGTACATTAGCCAGTTTTAAGGTTTTTTATGGTGGAAACACTACCACTTTTGTCCACAGGAGGCTCCAGAATCAACAAAATGTAAAAGTTCCTTGTTGTAGCTTTAACAATATATGGGGGGGGGATCGATTTCAATCTTTTTATATCAAAATTCAATCATGTTTTCTTCCAGTATGACGTGTGTTTATGTAGGCTTGAACCAGCCACTGACATCATGACATCCACCCATCGATCAATCTTCAACTTTTAGCAGCACAGAGCTAAGGTTCATTTGCTAGCTAGCTAGCAAAAACATGATAATTTGGGCACATTTCAAGAGTATCTTGCTTCACAATATGTTGTTTCATCTGGACTTGGAAAAACCTCAGAAAACATTTTAAAAAGCTGCTTTTTTGGACATCCATGTTGGCTCCTTTCATCTTCTTCTCTGCAAACAGTATTCAGTATCATTACAGGAAGATAACACAGGACAAAGAGGTACACTGTGGGACGTGTACTCACAGAAATGGTTGTATATCAACGTCCTCGTTGAGGCCTTTTAGGGCCAACAGACCCAGTGTATGTACCCAGAATAAGTGTTTTAATGTCGAGTTAATGTTGAGTTAACGCTCCCCCTTTCAATGCTTCAGTATGAATATATCTGAGGGTATATATGTTATGTTTTGCTACAGAAATCCCTTTAACTTCTTTAGCAATAACAAAACCCCAGAATATTGACAGGCTTAATCCTTAAATGGGTTGACTGATTTTTGTAGTACAGACTGCTCCCTGTTAACCGTCTCTTTATGACAGTCACATTATGTAAGAGTGCTGCCTTCTTTAGGAGCACAGAATCTTAGAAGTGAAAATCTATGAAAGGACAAAGCGCCCTCTTCATTTACACAAACACAACAGTCGCTTGTAAATATGATACAGTCGTGGCCGCAACTAACCATTATTTTCAGTTAATCCGTCGATCCGTTTTCTCAGTTAATGGATTAATTAATCCCGTCACAATCTTGCCAGTTGAAAAATAGGTCCACCTGTTTTTCAGGTTGTTTCTGTAACGATTATTTGTATTATTGATCAATCTGTTGATCACTTTCTCCATTAATCAATCAGTTTCTTGTTGAAAAATGTTGATCAGTGTCCAAGATGACGTCCTCAAATGTCTTGTTTTGTCCACGACTCAAAGATATTCAGTTTACTGTCAGAGAGGAGTAAAGAAACCAGAAAATATTCACATTTATGGAGCTGAAATCAGAGAGTTAGGATTGTTTTTTTCTTAAAAAATGATTCAAATCATTGAACGATTATCAAAATAGTTGCTGGTTGGTTTAATAATTGATTGATAATTGATTAATCGCTGCAGCTCTAGATGCAGTTACACATAAGGCTGAATTTCTCCAATTAATCCACCAGCTCTGGCTCTCTATCTCTCAGTCTAACTCAAGTAATAAAGACAAACTCAGCCTGCAGGATTTGACAGTTTAAAAGTTGAAAGTTCCCTCAAAATATTTTCTACATCACATATGGGAAGACAAAGTTATTTATAGAACAGCGTTCCTGGAAATATGCTGCTCTCACTTCAGTTTATGTAACAGATGGTGTGCTTGGCTTTGAGTGTGTTTTATGCAAATGTGATGACTAATGTTTTCATGACGAGCCTGTAGAATGAGACAGCAAAATATCATTTGGGGGTGACCCTTTTACCGTCCCGCTCTCGTTC